>PVHX01015522.1:0-32005 GCA_004024805.1 Geosciurus inauris
TTGCAATTGTGAATTGTGCTGCTATAAACATTGAAGTGGCTGCTTTACTGTACTGTGCTGTTTTTAAGTCTTTAGGGTATAGGCCAAGGAGTGGGATAGCTGGGTCAAATGGTGGTTCCATTCCGAGTTTTTTAAGCAGTCTCCATACTGCTTTCCAGATTGGTTGCACCAATTTGCAATCCCACCAGCAATGTTTAAATGTACCTTTTTCTCCACATCCTCGCCAGCACTTATTGTTGCTGGTATTTTGGATAGCTGCCATTCTGACTGGGGTGAGATGAAATCTGAGGGTAGTTTTCTCTCAGTGAATCTTAAGTCCTTTTTCTTTTCTTTTAGTTCATTCATTCATTGATAATGCAAAAGTGAAGGAACTATGTATTTTCCTTGGATATCCAGCTTCCCTAAGACAGACCTAAAGTTACTTGAAGGCAGAGTTTCCCATGGTGATTAACATGTTTCATATAAAAATACTTGTTATGTTAATGTTTATAAAACTGAGTTGTACCATTATAGTAGTACTGTAATTAGCAGCATGGACCAGGACTCCTACAGCCTAGATTCTTCCCAGGATTCAAGACCAAACCTCAAGTTACATCTGCTGGATTTGAATCCTGTCTCTAACACTTTACAGCTGTGTAACCTTACAAACATTATTAAACTCTCCCAGTTTTAGTTTTGTATCTCCTATGAAAATGCATTTTTATGCCTAACTTGGCTCATGTTTTCTGTGTGAGGACTCTCTGACCTTTTATGAATACCACCTGTGGAGCCCTCCATTCTTTGAAGTCATCAGAAGTCCTGTGTCCTCCATGAAGCCTCTGCCTACTCCACCTTCCAGGCCAGCTCCCTTATAGGATTCTTGTGAAGATGAAAAATGAAATAAGACTTGGGAGGGATCTTAGTGCTTGGTACATTCTATTTTCAAATAAAATGTGAGCTATGATAACATTAATGATTGTTTTATTTCCTCTCATGATAAGTAGTTGTTGGTTAAATTATTGTTCATTCCAAAGCTGACATAAATCTTTGAGGAAGTGGATGGTAGGATTGCCACATTATCAAATGGTGGACCTGATGTCCTCTCTACTTACTTTTCCCTTTTATTACTTTTAAGGGCTGATGAGAAAATAAAGAGAAGTGCAAATGAAGGAGAGAGATTGTTCTAAATATGATTTTGTCACTCCTACTTACCAGAATCCTCCAAAAATAAGGATAATAATGCTGACAGTTATCTATTGAGCAACTGCTCTATGCCCCGTGTTGCATTCGATGATCTCATATACATTACTCAATTAAGCAATTACTCCATTGCCCACAAAACAAAGTCCATACTAAAAGCATGCCAAGACCTTGTTTCATTACGGTGAGTGTCTCCCCCACTGTTAGCACAGCACTTGTACCCCGCCTCCGTGTCAGATACAGAGGTGACTTGCCCTCTCCTCAGAAGCCTCATCCTTTCCTCCTTTGTCTTTTGCCTGATGTGCTTGTGCTTTGTCTTCGGAGTTGGAACTGTCCTTCCTATCCTTCTCCATCTGTTCACATCCTATTTATCCATCCAGGGTGTGATCAAATACCACCTCTTCTAAAACGCCTCTACCAGTCTTATTGCTTTCCTCCCACCCCATTGCAGATAATCTTCTTTTTCTACCTTTCAGCTGCCTTTAGAATCCCACTAAAAACCATATCAGGTTCTACTTTGCATCCCTCTGGACACAATTTCTTAAAGTCAGGATCTCTTCCTCTGAAACTTCACATTCAAAAAAGATCATCTGGGCATGATGCCTTGTCAAAACCTCCTGAAATTGACTTAAAAGCTGATTATGAAGACATTCTTGGTAGCATGTCCCTGAGAGGCAAATTCTAGTTTATATTCTAGGGGCTAACAGAATGTGCTGAGAGAAATGGCTCTAGAATAAAAGCTCCACCATTTCATTTCATAAAGTACCCAAAATAGTCCCTCACTCTTCAGAAATCTCATGGTGACTGCCATCAAAACATATGAAATAACATGAAATGAAGATAGTGTGCCTTCTGTTGAATTTAAACTTGTGACTTAAGTTAAAGAGAGAAACCTTGGAATAAAGAATTTATGAACTCTAAATAAATCAGGAAAAGAGGTCAGGCAGAAAATTTTCATATTCTCAAATATTTCCAGAATAAAAGGTAAATTGGATATGCTAGGAGAAGATGGAGAGACCATAGAGCATATACCTCAACCCATCTGCACCACTATTCATATTAAAGAGCCTCAGGCTCTGGCGGTAAAATCAAGCAACTATTAATCAAGGCTTGCAGCAGAACTGCTTGCCAGTAGTCAAGAGACTGAGAAAGCTGCATGTGTCTGCGTGCATGTGCGTGTGTGCTGGGGTGTAGAACAACAGGATGGAAGGGAGAACAATAGATTTCTATTTAAAAAGGAACTACTTAATTAAGAAGACTGCAACATGGTTGATTAAAATCTAGGTTAATCTAACAATTGTTGCATACTATCCAAAATCACAGAGAGTGATAAATAATTGATTTGATTAAATTAGTTCTCTATTTTCTTCTATCAAATCTCCTCCTCTTTGCCTCTTTCAAAGAATTCAGCTCATTCTAAAGAGAAACATCCATGACAATGGGTAAGAGAAAGAAAAAGCAGATGTAGGAAAGACACACCAGAAAAATCTGGTCATAGACATAATCTGACAATATTATTATCCTTTCACTCATTTTGCTGAAAGTCTCAATATCCTCTTTCAAGTATTCATCTCAGGTTACATCTCAACAAACTCAGAGATCAATGGAGATACATTTTAAATTGGTGCAAGAGTTTGAAATGGAATTATCATCTTGATTCCAGACACTGATGGGGCCTTCATTATTAGTTTTAATGAATATTAATCAGAATATATACACCATTCACAGGCAGTGTAAGAGTAATGGTAAACAGCATGGCCTCCAGAATCAGAACTTGAAGACTTGAAACCCAGATCCTCTACTTAATAGCTGAGTAACCTACTGCAGTTTACTTAGTGGCTCCATGCCTCAGTTTCCTCATCTGTAAACAGGAATGATAATAATGGTACTTATCTCAGAGAATTTTTATGAAAATTAAATACTATAAAAAGCTGAAAACAATATTTGACACATACTAAGCATTATGTAAGGTTCTGTTACATTAGTAAATATGGTAGTGAAATGCCAGAGAATAACAAGCACAAGGAATGCATTTTGGAACGAAAAAGGTTTTTTAGCCAGGCGCAGTGGTGCAAGCCTGTAATCTCAGCACTTACGGAGGCTGAGACAGGAGGATCGCGAGTTCAAAGCCAGCCTCAGCAAGGGTGAGGCGCTAAGCAACTCAGTGCAGTGAGACCCTGTCTCTACATAAAACACAAAATAGGGCTGGGGATGTGGCTCAGTGGTCGAGTGCCCCTGGGTTCAATCTCCAGTACCAAAAAGAAAAAAAAAGAATAAGGTTTTTTGAAGTCAGTTGCCCAAAGGTAAATGACTAAGGTGGCCACAATACCAGTTTGCTCAGGACTGAGAGGTTCCCAGAATATGAACTGTTAGTACAAACCTGGAAGTTTAGGTACCCTAGAAAAGCACTAAGGTAGATCAGTGTGATAGACACTTTAAGCTTTCATCATGTACAGTACATACATGTTTTACGTCATTTAGCCCTCCCAACAACCCTTACCACATAAAGTTGTTTTCAATGTTCAGAAAAGGAGACAGACATAGAACAATAATTTACCCAGACACACAACTTGAGGGGCTGCAATCACAGATTTAAATCTCAAATCTGCCTGAACTCAATGTCTATGGCTTTTTTAAAAAGCACTATAATAGTGAGATTTACTGTGACATGCCCATGTATGCACGTAACATAATTTGATCCATTTCCTTCCCCAGTACTCCTCTTACCTTCTGTGTTGTGTTTCGACTAGTGATTATAATACAGCTCTTCTAGAAAGGAGTGGTTTCCTGTGCCAACCAATTCAGGTCCACTTGAAGATAGACCTGTAGTATTGGGTTGACCCTTAAAGCTCAAAGGCCATCACTCTGGCCACATTGTCATTTTCCAGACATGATTGCCTTCCCAGGAGACTTTCTTAAGGCCATATGTCAGTCCCACAGCTGGACATGTAAAAACCAAGGAATCAGATTCTTGCCATTTCATTGGAACTTGATGGAAGCATCAAAATGAAGTCTTACATTGCTTATCACATCTTCTGTACTCTTTACTAATAATTCCCTTTCAAAATCACAGTCCCATATTAAAATTTTGAACTTCTATCTTTGTCCTCATCCCTGCTATTATTTTCCCCGTACAACTGGGAATAATATAAACTTAGCCAGATTCAAATTTTTGTTTTGTTGTTACTGGGGATTGAACTCTGAGTACTCAACCACTGAACCAAACCCCCAGCCCCATTTTGTATTTAATTAGAGACAGGGTTTCACTGAGTTGCTTAGCACCTTGCTTTTGCTGAGACTGGTTTTGAACTCAAGATCCTCCTGCCTCAGCCTCCCGAGCCACTGGGATTACAGATGTGTGCCACATTGCCTGGCTCAGATTCATTTTTAAATTTTCTTTGAAACTTCTTCTCCTAGTATTTTCTTCTTTTTTATTTTATTTATTTTTTGATACCAGGGATTGAACTTGGGGGAACTGAATCACTGAGCCATATCCCCAGCCCTTTTTATATTTTTCTATTTTGAACAAGTCTCACTAAACTGCTGAGGCTAGCTTTGAACTTGCAATCCTCCTGCCTCAGCCTCCTCCATTACTAGGATTACAGGTGTGCACCACTATCCCCAGCCTTCTAGTATTTTTGAAGGAATCTTCCATCCTATGACAGACAAGCAAGAGACTTATATTCCTGGGAAAGGGTCTACCCTGACAGCACCATACTCAGGACAGACAGATGAAGCATGGTCTCTGTCTTGAGAAGCTAAAGCCAAACTGCTCATTCTTCACTGTCCTAGACCCTAGAAGTAAGTGTGCACGTGAGATGGATGCCACAATTTGAATAAGTGATAAAACAACAAAACAATCCACACACCCTATTTTGAAAACTTGTTCTTATTTGAAATATCCAAGAACACATATTGTACTATCTTCATCTTTCCATGCAAAAGAGGATAAAAATGATCAAGGGTAGTGTTAGTTATGGAAGTTTTCAAAAATAACTGATGTTAATTAAAAACACTCTTGTTTCTGCCAGAAACCTACTTCTTGAAGTGCAGGTCTTATTTCTTGGGCTGAGTAGCTAAAAAGCAAGTCTGTACCCTGCCTTTCTGGCTATGAGTGTACTGGTTATGTTTTGTAGTAACTGCTCATTCCTCTTTTCTGGGAATAGCTACAGCCCACATCCTCAATCATGTCTCTACTCCCCTCCCACACTCCCATCACAAATCTAGAGTATGATTGGACACCAGGCAGTATATTCTGTGTCTAAGCAGATTCTATCAGGGTTTTAAAATAACACACACAAAGGGTACACTGTTGTAGTTTCATCAGAAAATAAACACTTCTGTGCCCAAGTCCCTGCTTTCAAAATGAGGCTGATGATTCCTCACAAGTTCATGAGAAAATGAGGCTTGTGATAACATGATGATGTGTGTGAAAGGTGTATCCTCTTAAAACCAAGGTAGTCCTATGTAGGGCTTTTTATTGTTGTCTTGGGTTGTTTCATTTTATGAAGCAATTATTTTGGGAAGAGTGAGTCAAACCAAATTCAATTTATCATTTACAGTTTGAAAGGAATTATTTTAACTTAAGTAGCAATGACATGAGGTTTGAGAATGGCCAACTTGATAATGGAATGAGTTTATGTGTATTCTGTTTGTAACACAACTCATAATGCATATGTACTACCTATGTACTACACCCACACACACAGAGTATTCCCACATTACAGACAGACAGTATAGTTGATACTGCTGGTTACCGGTAATGAGTTCTGCTTCTTCACATGCTGAAGTATAACATTAGAGAAGCACACCAAGGCAAGCATTTAAGCGGTGTTTATTTAAAAAGGGGTAACACAGACTTCTCCCATGAGGGAGAAGGGGGCCATAGCTGGCATCTTGGTATCCCAAGAAGTGAGTGTCCCGCCTTTTTATGTCTTAGGCTTCCTTTGTTCTCCTGTTCTCTTCCCCTTATCTCTCTCCTTCCTGCATACTTGACAAGGCCCAGGAGATATTCTGGTGGGATGAAAAGCAGATGGTCTAGGTGGAGTGATGTGGGCAGGAAGGAAGTGTAATTAACAACTCCCTGTAGGGAGGGACAATCCCTAGGACAGGTTACCTTAGCAACAGGTTGGAGTGAAGGCAGGTTATCTTGGTTAGGGTGGAAGAAGGGCTCTGAAGCATTAGCATTTCAATCCCTCTCCAACTTCCCAGATTCACTCAAATTGGCCTTCTAGATCCTGACTGGATTTACCTATCTATGCTGAGGGCCTCTCTAATTCTGGCTTCACAGTCATGCTAGAGACAAGCGTCACAGAAGTATTGGTGAAATCCTTAGTCACGTTTTCACGTTTACATTGTTTTCATGCTTACATTGCCATGACACATAATAAATGGTAAAATTGGTATAGCACTCTGGGGTAAACTAGTGAGATCAACCTGTGGGGGCATGTTGCTACTAGAAAAGTCTTATCCTAACTGTGACTCCTAATTGTGTTTCTAATGATTATGTTTCTCTCGATCCTCATTTTCCCAGTCTCTATGTCTATCTACCTTAAAATTACCACTTCCTTATCTCAAGTCAATTATATCAATTTCAGAGAATTCTTATTCTCATTGCACTTGCTTGGAGTATATCTTTTTATATTTTTTATTTTTTGGTACTAGAGATTGAACCCAGGTGTGCTTAAGCACTGAGCCACATCCCCAGCCACCCTCTTCCCTTTTTTTTGAAAGACAGTATCATTAAGTTACTTAGAACTTCACTAAGTTACTGAGGTTAGCTTTGAACTTGTGATCCTCATGCCTCAGCCTCCTGATTTGCTGAGATTACAGGTGTACACCACCACACTTGGCTTAAACAGAGTTTTATAAACTGTGTTTTATAGCTTAATCTCCCACCAACTCTAATTTGCTTCTGGATGTAATCTGTCACATCTTCCTAAGGAAGATCAGTACTCTTGTTCCCAAGGCTCTTTATAAGACTGTCCATCTGTCTCTTCTCCCCTTTTCCATTGTGCTATCAGTAGATATGTGGCTTTGTACCTGGTCCTCAAACAAATCCATTCACTGCATAGGCCATTGCACTGAGTACAGGTATTTGCCACTGTTAACTCAAAATATATGACCAGAACAACTATAGAGGAGGAAAGATTTATTTATGAGCTCACACTTTCAGATGTCTCAATCCATAGACAGCAGGCTCCAGTCCTCAGGGCTCGACGTGAGGCAGGACATCACAGTGGAAGAGTGTGGCAGAGGGAACCAGCTCACATGATGAACAGAAAGCTGAGAGAGAGACTCCACTTGCCAGATATAAATATATACCCCAAAGCCATGCCCCCAATGACACACCTCCTCCAGCAACAGGCCACCAGCCTTTAGTTACCACTCAATTAATCCCATCAGGTGATTAATTCACCGATTAGGTTAAGGCTCTTATGACCCAATCATTTCTTCTCTGAACCTTCTTACATTGTTTCACATGTGAGCTTTTGGGGGACACCTCCACATCCAAACCATAACTAACCTCTTCATGGTCAAGTCCTTGTCATTCAAGGCTCACTTTAAATCTAAGTGGTTGTTCTTAACTACTCAATGTAGAGCAGCAATTCAGACACTCTGTCATGCCAGCCCAAATTTTTGCCATCTGGTATGATGTTTATTATAGTTGCTGTAATTGTCTCTCCATACTCCATATCAGCTCCATTAGAACAAGGACCTGTTAGTCTTATTCTTTAATGGTCCCTAGAACCTAGAACTGTGCTGACTAAATATGTCAGTGCTCAAACATTTCCTGGATAAGTGAATGTTCAATAAATTTTTCTTCAACTGCTTTCTCTCTAGGAATTATTTCTTTCTAAATTCAGCTTTTAATAAAAAGTGAGCATGCTTCTAGGAAAGTACATCTGAAAATATTTCTCACAATATACAGAACTCATTGACTGAAGATTCCTGCATCACATTAGTAAGTACCACCTGAATTAATAAATAAGCCACCTGGAGTTTTGTACTTTAATCATGTTATTTTTTGCAAAGGTCATAAAAACATTTTATATATTACAAGTTTATATATAAAAATTCAGTGTTTTTTATTATTTATGGTCAGAGCAGGACACTGCCTATGCATTGCTTCCAAAGTCCCCCTTGATGTCTACCCACTCTGCTGAGTACCTACAATACCCAAGGTATTCATGACCTCAAGTTACACAATTCTAAAGACAATCCCTAAAGTGAAAAAAAATAATCACACAAAATGACTCTTGAAAATTCCTTAAGTTATCCATGAAGTATAGCATACATACATTGCCATTTCTTAGCAAATCAAACTTCTTTTCTTCCCTCACATTATTAGAAGAGAGAATGCTTTCTTCACCTGATCATCAAATGAAGTATTTGGCCATATTACAGAAAATTAATATATGTTTAAATTTCAGAATCAAACTCAGTCCAACAAGACATTCACCTAACGAAGCAGAAACTGGGACTGACCACGGAGAAACAGATTTATATCTGTCGTATTATTTATTGCTGGTCATTCACAGACGGAGAACAGGTGCTATGGTCAGATTAATATACCCCACAAATTCAAATTCATGTTAAAGCTCTAACTGTATTTGGAGAAAGGACTTTAGGGAAAAAAAATTAAGGATAAATGGAGTCAAAAAAAAGCTGGACCCTTGAACAAAAAAATATTCAGAAGCTTTACAAGAAGAGAGGACACAGGTAGAAGGTGATCTGCAAGCTAGCTAGGAATGGAGCCCTCACAAGAACCCAATCATGCTGGCACCCTGAGTCTCAGACTTCCAGCCTCCAGAAGAGTAAGAAAATAAATTTGTTGCTTAAGCTATTCAGTCTATGGTATTTTGTTACAGCAAACATTTTGTTGTGAGCTAACACAATAGGGAAACACATTACTCTTGTCACTATTTAATTCCTCTCTCTTCTTCCTCAACATCCAAACCTTGCGCTATGATTGATGTGCCTATGACGCAACTGAACTGTAACAGACTGAATCATAATCCGTTGTTCCCACCCTAAATGGAGAAGTTGATCACATTCGTTAGCCTGATATCAAGCACAATCTGAGAGGACAACATAGAAGCAATTCAGAAGAAAGAGAAAAGAGGCAAGAAAAGTCTGGCACAAGCTATCCTGGAGACAAACTGAAGCGAATGCCTGGAGCGAGTTTGGGCACATAAGGGCAGCAGAAGGTTGGGCACAAAGTTCTAAAAGTCTGAGAAGGAGATTGACAAGAGGGAAAGAAATAAAGATATGTTGGTAGCAAAGACAATGCTCTTGGTTTTGCCCAAGGCCATTCCTGTTCATAAATGTAATAACTATGAGAACTGCTTAGTGCTTATTAATCTCACAGCAGATAGACAGCCCCACTTATCCCAAATTCTTTATGTCCTTAATCTATTCATCCAGAGGAAACAGGGAGAAAATTCACCTCCAGAAATAACAAAGGGGAAGATTACCTATTGTTATTCATCCCTATATAAAATTTGAAGCACACTTGCATACAAAGGTGGAATCATCTATAATATAAAATCGTTTTTGGTTTTTGTGTTCTTCAGGAGCCACTTCATTTATTCTTTAACAAAATGGGAAATTTTAAGTTACAGACATTGGATGCTGAGGATTTGAGATAACTTTTAACTGGCTTTAATGGATTCCCTTCTTGAGTCTGTCGTTCATTGTTTTTTCAAATTTTCAATTTCCTTCATCTTCACTGTCAAAGTAGAAAGGGTGCTCTGCCCAGGAGAGTAATTAGTCTAAATGAGGAGAGAGCTGTGAAAGGCATTCAGAAACCACGGAAACTTAGTATTAATGCTGTTTGGTTTCAAATAGGAACAATAGGCAGAGATATGCATTCTAAATGACTGTAACATCCAGACATTCGGTCAATAGCATTCTTTGACACTTATTGTGTGCTGAGCACCACTCGCTGGCTGGCTGAAGAAACAAAAGCAACACAAGACAGCCCTTATCTTCCTAGCTTACAGCTGCAGATCTCAACACACCAGGACTCGGCAGGTAGTCTGAAGCCAGGAGGACAAGCAGAGCCCTTTGTCAGACTTGATGGCAATTGTTAAGGACTGAAATCATACCTCAGTTATAAACAAATGCAAAATTCTGTTGCCCTAGATTTAAAGAGAACAATTAATTTTGTAAGACTGAGATATGATTTTTCTAAAGTAAATCTCAATTTTGTCAGTTAATTGGTATAGCTCCATCAAGAAAAAATATAGCCCATTAAAAACAGCTCCTTAGTGTCTTGTCAACTGGGCATGTCAAGTCAGCAGGAGGTATTCTCTGATGTGACATTGCAAAGCAGGAACTTTGAGCCTGATGCTAGTGGAACTGTCCTACTAAAACAGGAATCAGGTTTACTCCAATATTTTGACCATCCCAAAGCAAAAATTTTTTTGGTGGGCTCTCTCGCTTTTTAAAGACTAAAAAAGTTAATTGAATTTAATAATTTCATGATGATTTTAAAATAAAGTTTGAGAGAAATTTCAGCACCAACTAAAAATGTGCTTGTGTGCTTGGATTGCTACAGAAATATGCTCAGGCTGACATGCGAATCGGTATCATATTAATCAGAGCAGAGCTGTGAAGTAGACACACATAACAATCATGACTCATGCTATCAACAACTTCATTTTTATCTGCCTCTGTCTCTTCAAATTTATTCTATTGGGCTAGTATTTCTATTGCCTCCAGATGAAAATTTGGGCAGTCTCCAATGCTTTCCTGGGTACTCTTAGGTAGTAAAAAATCCTACAGTCACTTTAAATCACAAAACATTTTATTTTCAGTCATTAATCAAAAATCCAAACTCGAATTAAAGCCAAACTTTCTCCCTCTCTATGACTAACGCCTCAAGAAGGAGGGAAACCTAAGATGGAGAAGGCAAATGGCCATCTGTGTTTGCACTTTGTCTTTCTATCTTTCCATCCAAGACTTAAACAGGAAAATGTGAAAGGAAGACAGGAGGTCCTAAAAAGACACTATTGGAGTGAGACCCTGGTGAGCTGGTGTGGTCCTCTTTAGGTGTGTCAATTATGAGGCTTTTCTGTGGGTGATTCTAACAGCACCCACATACAAACGCACTCATGAATACAAAGACAGGTTTCTTTCAGCTGTAGCCTTCTGGACACAAGAGTTGAGTTCTCCTGCTTCATCTTGAGCCTTTGGTAATCCCCCCAGGTTACTCTTGTGAATGTCTTTGTGAGTGTCTTCTTAAACATTAGATAATAGAATTGGTCTTTCTCAGAGTGTGGGTCCTACATCTGTCCCTTAGAAAAAAATACTCTCTCAATTTATTCATTCTACAAATACTTACTGAGCTTCCATTAGGTACTATGCACTCCTAAAAAACATGCATATACTAAAATATAAATGAGCAATCAGGCTTAAAGTATGTCTTTACCAAGGGATGTTACATTTTAAAAGGACTGTTTTTAAACCACATGAATAAACCACCCAACCCTAGTTACTCAGATGGATTCATTCAATAAAGCAATTCCCAAATTTTACATGGGAAGCATTATATAGGCAGCAATATATTCTGAAAGGTAAGGCCAGGGGTCTTTGAAACTTCAATATAGAAGAAGAACACGACTTTTACTTAAATTACGTGATGATTTTAGGCAATTTGGAGCTTTCTGGTGGATTTCAGAGAAGGAAAGACCAAGATACTCCTGGGGACTTTTTTCACATCATCAATATTTATGACTCTGTGGTAGTATTAATTTTAAATAGAATAATAGAATATCTGAGCTAGAATAGATTAGAAGTTATTTGGTCAAAGTCTATCTTGCTTATCTCTTCTATGTATGTGTATATGAGGTTTTATGCATGTGTCTTTGGATGACTTGTTAGATAAGAAATTACTCTGAGTATATATGCAGAGAATTTCACTAATAGATTCTTTTAAGCAGTGGTTTAGATTACACAATAATTTATCTGCACCCTCAGCTCAGCAGGTTAAAGGCTAAATTATCATATGGCAGATGTATCTGCATGTGCGGGAAATGCAATGTGGTCTAGCTTGAGTACAATACAGGAGAAAATAATTACAAGAGGTTAATCGAGACCCTTCTCGTCATTTTCTAGGAATCCTTGTTCATAGTGCTTGACATTTTAAAGACCAAAAGGAGATACATAGCACTCCATGTGAGCACCTGGATAGAGCCTCAGCCTGCACAAAGACTCTGAAGGGAGAATATACCTGGGGTGATGGAGAACCAGCCAGGAAGCCTATGTGTCTAGGGTATATTGTGGGAAATGAAGAAAAGGAGAAGGTGAGGGTGAAGGGATAGAAGAGCAGATTGTAGAGGACAGTGGTTCTCAACCCTGGATGCCCATTTGAATCCATTAGGAAGCTTTCCACAAATATCAATGAGCCAACCATAAAACCAACAGAATGAACATTTCAGCATTAGGCCCCCACATTAGCATTTCTTTAAAGCTCAACAGACTATCTAAATTGAGACAGGATGGAGAAACTTTTGTAGGACCTAGTAGGTGACATGGTTCTGAGTGAGATGGGAAACCACTAAAGCAGAGGTTCGGAGCAGAGGAGTGACCTAGTTTCAAATGGTTCCTCTGACCACTAGTGGGTTAAGAATATATTGTAAGAAGGCAGGAACCAGATTCAGAATGTTCTTGCAATTATAGATGATGGTGGCTTGTTCCAGGTAGAAGATATGGTAATAAGAAAAGTTGTTCTGGATGTACTTGCAAGAGAATGAGCAGGGTTTGCTGATGCATCTACACATGACATAAGAGAGAAAAACAGAAGTCAAAGAAGACTCAATGGTTGTTGGCCTATGTACACTGTTTTCTGTCAAGCTCTGGAAGTGCCTGCCATCCTTGCAGCACCCCCTTCTTGATGCTTCTTCCTGCTCTGCAATTATTCCATTCCTTACACACTTTCTTCCCCATCCCCGATGTCTCCTCAAAATCTTAAGTGAAATGCTAGGCAGTAGGGCAGGGACAAGCCAGCCCAGGCTGGTGGTGCTTTCCTCCTCTTCTTCTTTATCACATGTTCCAAATGACCCTGAGCTCAGGATCACAAGAAACAGCACCAGGAAGTTAAAGTTACCCATGATATTCTAAAGAAAGATTTGAAGAAACTCACTCAAGAAGCTCACTACCCTTGGCCCAAAATGCTTCCTCTATCTCTGCTCAGAATCCGAAACACCCCAGAATCATTAGGACTTACTTCATTCAATCTTTTATATGGGAGGTCATTCTTTAAAAAATCCTCAAAGACCAAGAAACTGCTAACTTGATATTTCATATCACAAAACTAACTGAATTCCAACTGAAATCTGTAGGTATACATGAGCCAAGTGACTTAGTGATGGTCAAAACCATGCTCTCAAAACTCCCCTAATCTAGACTCTATCTGGAAGAGACCTTTTTCTAGGATGTTATCTACTCCCTCCACAGTAAAAGTACTTAGACAAGAGAACTGGATCCACCACACCAGTTAAGTCATGAACATTCAACTTTAAAACTAGATGAATTTGACCCCCACAGAGGAATCCAATAGATGATCTCAAATTTTTGTTCAAATGAGCTAAGAGATATGTTTGGTCTTTCTATTCAGTATTAATCATTTTACTACTAGGAGGTGACTGTTCCTACTGGCTAGTTTTACTGTCCAAAAACTATACTAGCTATTCTCTATTTTATGATCTCCTTTCAGCTTGCTATATTTGGGGGCTAGACCTTCATACCTCACCTCTCTTTATTGGGAGACATCACAATGCCAACACCACCTAACAAGCTGGGCTTCAACCTTCTTCTGCATAGTCATTTTTTCTACAGCTTTTCCTTCCTGAGAGAATAACAATAGTTGCATTCTCTAAAATACTAATAAGAGGAGAGAACTTGACCGATTGCTAAATCTACTACCACAACCCCTCCTATCGTGAGGGTAACCTCATAGTCTTCCCTAGAACCTAACCAAGCTTCCTATTGTCAACTGAACTAATCTAGCACCAGCTCCACTCAAACCCCTTCTACCTTCACTGGGGCAATGGTATCAGAATTGGGATGCACAGCAACCTCTATCCGATTTCAATGTAACCCTGTATACCCTCACTAAACAAACTCCTGTTTATTACCAACAAGATCTCTTCTTCTTAGATACAAAGACATCTAATGTCCTCACATAGCTATCTATCAGGAACCCCTGGACCAGCCATCAAGAGGCCCCTCATCATGGCTTTACAACATCCTTTAACAGCAGGAAGCAGTTACTGAGTGCTTGTTACCATAGTCCCCACCCCTCCCAGCAGCAATGGTCTCTAAACTATAGGGGGGACTGAGACAAGGAAATGCTAGGCAGTTAGGCAGAGACAAGCTGGCCTAGGCAGGGGTCTCCCTACCTCCTCTTCCTTATCAGCAGCTCAGGACCACAGAAGACAACACTGGGAAGTTAAAGTTCCCCAAGCAGCTTGCAGGTCCAAGGCAGAACACGAACCCAATCATGACTTCTGTCTGTAACATTAAGAAAAGATTATAAAGATTACATGTCTTAATGATATTTGCATTTTAAAGAACAGTGTCTTTTGTACTACATTAATGAAAACTTATTCTGATCCTAATTGTAGATACTGCCTCATTCTCTAAAGCAAGTTATAAGTGTAGCAGATAGAATTTCTTCTTTGGAAGCTTTTGAGAGGGCAATATGGGGTAAGGGAATGGCCAAGGAGTTTATCTTGATGCTTAATTTGCATAATGGCCATTCAGATTTTTGTTTTGTTTTTAGATCATAAGCCTATTTGAGGCAGTTTGTAGGTGATTGATGGATCTAGTGGGGAGATGAGGCTAAAGCCCTAGGCCATGCATTATTATCACTGTTTTTACACATAGGTTCTGCATCTATGCATTATTACTTTAAACAATACAATAATAAATGGAAAAGATCTCAGAAGGCATTTCTTTCCAGATGCTTCCCAGAGAGGTCACCAGAAGACAGTGAGCTTTGAAGAAGCTGAGTTTGTTACCAAGGATCCACTGCTATACCACATGAAAGAGCCTATTAATACTACAAAAACTCAAGCACTTCAGACGTAAGACATAGTGGAAATCCACTCAAATTTCAAGCATCAGTGATCTTAACTAGAGATGTAGTCTCCTTTTAAAATTCTAATATTTCTTTTTTTTAACCAAAAATAGCATAATATCTAGACAAAAATTATGCAAGTTTGCACCTCTCCCCTTCTCAGCCTGAGGTAAGCAACTTCCTCCATGCTCAAAACATTTACCATATATACACATATATGCAATTGTGTGGTGTTTTTATCAAAAATGAGTGATATTATATATATATATATATATATATCAATTATATATGTATAAGCAGATAAAATATGTATGTACAAAAATCACACCACAACTTATTTTCTCAAGTAACACCTCATATGTGTCTCACCCAGGAAATAAAGATCTAAACTTTATTTTTAAAAGACTGCTGCTGTAGGACTTTGTAGGTGATTTGACTAATTGAAATAAAAAACCCTAAAACAGGTTTTGAGTAGAGAAAAATAGAATGGGGAAAACCACCATTTATTTACTCCTTTTACTCTTGATATATACATAAGGTTTCTGAGTCTTTTTAGAAACACTGAAAAACTTGTACAATTATCCTTACATCCTGTTGCTTTATTATAGAAGATATTCTCTGAAGGCTCCAATAAGAGTAATTGCTATAAAAAAATTTTTTTCTTCAACCTCCTTTCTATAAATCCACTCACTAAACTCTCACCTTAAACTCAGCTTTTCATCTTTTTATTTTATTAATTTTATATAAAAATATATATTTACAGTTGTTAATGTACCAGGTCCTGAGTTACTTTTCCAAATCCTATATTTTTAAGTGCTATTCAAACTTACCAAAATGGTTCTTAATAAATGGTTTTTCTCCATATATACCTCCAATTGAATTCAACTCTCATGGCCTACTTGTAGCTAAAATACTTGGTAAACATTTCAGGCCTGAATTTGTAAAAAGTAATGACTCATTCCTAGAAATCACCTGGCTTGCATTGGGTCTGAATTTTCATCTGGCTAGAGAGAGCACCTTGCACAGAGGTCACTAGAAAATTGTGATTAAAAAGACCTTGATTAGCCTTTTCTAGTCTTTCTTTACCAAATCAAACCCTCGAGCAAGACCAGACGACATTTCTCCCATATACAAGTAGAAGTTTTATTTGAAAATTTAGCCTTCAGCCTTGTGAACAGAAGGTGCAAAATAAATAGTTGAGCAGGTGAAACAACATCCACAGAGTCAGAGCCAGGATTGTCAGATTTCCTACATACATGCTTACCTTGGGAAATTCCCATACACACATTCTCGCACTGCACATACACTCACATACACAGGAAATGCAGAAATAGCCTCCTTCGTGTATAAATAGAATGCCATTTCTGAATTATACCAATACTTTGCTCTTTATGATCACTGGAAGGCAGAGATGTTACCCGCACAGGAATCCAACACTCAATTAGAAACAGCATGCTAAAGAAATAAAGATCATGACCTCTGGAACCAGAAAGATGTGGATCCAAGGCCTCACTACACCCTCTCCCTTCATGTTGACTTTGGGCAAGTCATTGTATGTCTATAAAAGCCTTACTCTCCTCATCCACGGTATGCAGACTTAACTCAGGACTGGTGTAATCATTAAATGAATTTTGACAGTGTGGCATTTGCACATAGAAGATACTCAATGAATGTCTGCTGCTATGGAAACAGTCAACTGAACTTCAACTTTCCCATTAGTCCTTTAATCAGGTAGAAATATCTTGGACAGCATTTAAAAAGTATGTATTATACAAAACTACTAAAGGCCTAGAAAAGACATTTTATTATCTTGAAGTAAAGAGCATATAACAAGAAAGTGGCAAAGGTTAGTACAGTAAGCTCAGAATAGAATAAAGATCCAAAAATATTCCACAAGAGATATTTCAGGACTGGATTGTGGATCCAAGAGCCAAAAATAGCTAGAAGAAAGTAAAGATTACAAGTAAAAAGACAAATCAAAAAGACCAGTAAGTCTGGGGGTTTGTATACCACTGAGATTAGGGTCCCCAAGCTCCTTAAGAGACAGTAACAAGTCATGGTATTTAAATATACGTGTTGTGATAGGAGAGAAAATTGGGGAGACTGTTGAAGAAATGAATTGGGAGAGAAAATGGAAGTCACTTTCTTTAACTTCAGCTTTATGTGGAGATCTGCACTCATCAGGAGCACATGGATACTGCGGGCTGAATAAATACAGATCATTTGATTCAAATACATCTGATACTTAAAGCCTAAAATCCCTCAGCTCAGCACATGGAAGAGAGAAATCAATTCGTAGGGTGCAGGACCTCGATTATTAAGTCTAATCGTTATTTTAGAGTGAGAATAAACTCGCAGATTATTGATTTATCAAGTATGAATTTATACTATCACTGAAGATTTTTTAAAATACATTCAATTCTCCACTATATAAACCAACAAAATACAACCCTGAAAGAGATGATGAGAAAACAGACTGCTGGAGGAAAAGAAAAGAAAAGCCTAGTGATTATGGACCTTTTATTGTCTTCAGAGATTAGGTTTTATGTCCTTTTAATTTCTGGTTCATTTCTTTGTCACACTTTCCACCAACTTAGCACTCTTCACATCTGCCCTGAAAGCCTGGGGTCAGTCAGTCAGTTAACAAAAAATGATGGGCATATCTCAGTGTCTGGCTTGAGGCAATAGGGCAGGCACAACTTTAACTCAGACGCAACAGAACTAATAAAATCCTCAGAGAGATGCAACATCAGCCATGAGAATTCTAAATGGAAAAAATGAATTTTCATTTCCCCTTCTTTAGTATGTCTAAATTAGTCATTTTCAACTCTCACGAGGTTCGCAATGCTCAATTCCTAAAAAAAAGGGTCTACAATGTTCAATCCATAAATCCTGGTTTTATCACAACTGTGGCACCATGGAAAAATATGGGCTTATAGTCAGAAAATGTGTATTGAGACCAGGCTGGGCCACGTTTTCTCAGTGTGGCCTCAGGCAAACTGTGTTTTGTTTTGTTTTGTTTTGTTTCAGCCTGTTTTTAGGGTTAAAGATTTGAGGGGAATATGTGAAAATATTTGGTTAAAAGCAGAGAATTAATCATTCATGAGTTATTAAATATAAGAAAATTATTTTATTTTAATCTCTGAATTTTCCTGAAGATAGACACAAACATAGTCAATATTATGCACTGAGCCTGGCATTCAACTATAAGAAAAGTATAAACACTATCTTTCACCAACTCTAAGAAGAGAGTTGTAATTTTGAGGTCCAGTGGAGGTCCAGGCTACTGCTCAAACTTTACTTGGCTATTTGTTCCCAGAGATAACAAACATCAGTAAAACATCAGAAAGAACAACCAGTTTCATTTAATCCATAAAATATAAAGTAATTGTAGATCTTGGGATCCATGGGAATAAATGTATTAGATGAATGGCACATGAGTATAATCCCTGCTGAAGCAGAAGGATCACAAGTTGGAAGCCAGCCTTGTCAAACTAAGTGTGACCCTGTCCCAAAATAAAAAATAAAAATAAAAAAGGAGATAGGGATAAGAGTGCCTGTGGATTCAATCCCCAATACCACCAAAATAAAAAGTATGAGAATGAGCAAAGGCACATAATCTAAGAGTCATTCATTCAAATTCCCAGTCACTGAGACTTCTTTTCTTTTTACTCCACCAGTCTCCATTTTCTCATTGTACTTATTATTCTCAGAAGACCATATTATACATAGACAAATTGTCGACAAGAATGGGCTATGTAAATTATCCATGTAAATATACTTAAACACTTAAAGCCATACAGACATTCTACGTTCAAGAACACCAGCAAAGAGACACTAATTCTAATTAGAGAGCAATCACATACAGGCTTAAGGTCTCTTAGCACCAGTTAGCAAAGAGCCTCTTAATGCCTACTGTGGATATTTATGTATTCCACATAATTACTTTAATTCTTATAGATCTGCATATGTTAAACATATAAATATAAAAGCTTCTTAAAATTAATTCAGTTTTTCCCACAAATTGTCCTTTCCTATAATATGTTTGCATACTTAAACTCATTATATTAATGCAATCAAGTCAGAAGCTAACATCTTTTAAGCCTGCTCACTATTATGAGAACATCAGGATCCGCAGCTGCCTTCCATTAATGCTCTCAGACTGGACTTTCATTTGCAGAATGAGACCCATTGATTGAGTCAAAGAACATCAGTTTTGTCCTGTAATTACCCATGAGCTCCTTTCAAAAGCAGTTCACTAATGGCCACTACATTAAAACTTCAAACATGCACAACCACAAGATGAATGTCTAAAGCACTGCTTTTATCAGCACTGCAGGATCGCATGGGAGGAAGAACACCTGGAAATCTGGCTGCTAGTGCAGACTTTGTTACTAACTGGTTGTGTGACCTTGGGCATAGGGTTGTTATATTAAATAGAGGACATCAGTTAAATTTGATTCAAATCAATATCAAATAATATTTTAGTATATGTATCTCCCAAGTATTACATAGGACATGCTTACATATCAAAAATTATTCACTGGTTACCTAAAATTGAAGTTTAACTGGATATCTTGTATTTCTTTTTCTTATATCTGGCAGAACTACTCCAGCAAGCCATCAGTGCCATGATAGTTTCAACATTAAGTAAAACACCATAAAAATATTACACTTGTAGATAATGCAAGAGACAAAACTTGCCATATTTGTTTTCCCTAATTATTAAGCAAAGATTCATAAAAATCATTCACATTTAAAACCAAGCAAGCTAAGCTGCTGGGCGTAGACACAAAACTCTATAAACTTCCAAAAGTAGAGAAAGAGAAAGCTCAGGCATTTCAATAGTTTTTGTATCACTGCATAATAAATCACCCCAAAACTTAGTGACTTTTTACCGCACAGTTTCTGTGGGTCAGAAATCCACATATAGATAGGGTCTGCCTCAGAATCCCACAAGATTTGGCTGAGACTATAATCATCTCAAGAAAAAGGACACACGTCTAGATTCATATTGTGGTTGACAACGGAATTCAACACATTGCATGTTGCTGGACTGAAGTCCTCATTCCCTAGTTAGCTGTCACCTGGAGGCTACCCTTGGTACCCTGCCATAGGGCCTCTCCATAGGTCAGCTTGTAACAAGGCAACTTCCTCAAAGCAACAAGCAGCAAGCAGAGCCAGATAAAGAATATGAGCAGGAATGGAAGTCAGTCTTTTGTAACCTAATCTCAGAATCAATGTGACATCATATTTACTATATTCTATTTGCTAAAAGGAAGTCAATGGGGCTGGGCACAGTGGTGCATGCCTGTAATCGCAGCAGTCTGGGAGGCTGAAGCAGGAAGATCCTGAATTCAAAGCCAGCCTCAGCAATAATGAGGCAGTAAGCAACTCAGTGAGACCCTGTCTCTAAAAATAGAGATATGGATCAGTGGTTAAGTGCCCCAGAGTTTAATCCCTTGGTACCCACCCCCCACTCCCATCCCCGCCTCCACAAAATAGGAAATCAGTGGGTTCAGCCTACAATCTAAGGGAGGCTATTTTACAAAATGAGAATATCAGGAGATAGGGATCATTGGTAACTACTTTGAATACTGCTTCCTATACTTTAATTTTCATGAAAAATTACTGAATGGTTATTTTTAGTTAAGTGTAACTTACCACCAGTCAACACAGAAATGCTGTAATTGGCTCTTAAGAAATTGTTGGCAAATATTAAATGACATCAGGCTTTGGATCAAAATTAAATTGAATCATTATAAGTATATCCCATGAAGACAGCTTTCTTCTTAAGATCTCAAATACAACTTCTTCTTTTCCAGTTTCATATGAAACATGGATATAGAGATTTGGTTTATTCTTTTTTTTTTAAAGTTGGAGTTACAACTAAGATGTGCTGAAAGCTGACTTTCTGAATAGATGCTAATCTACCATGTTTAATAGTTCTACTGATGACATAACAGCATTAGCCTTGCCCTTTGATTATTTCTGGTTATAAATTTATACTTTACTGATTACTAACAATCAATAAACTCAGAGTGCTCTCAAATTTAATCATGCAAAAAATCTGTTCGGGGGTGTATTTTTGTTTCCCAATGCTGCCATAATAAAGTACTACAACCAGGGGCACTTTCAGTGGCTGGGAGTTCAAAATCAAGGTGTTGAATGGGCCGTTCTCTCTGATGGCTCTAGAGAAAAATCCTTCCTTGTTCTTCCCAGCTTCTGGTGGTTGCCAGTAATCCATGGTTTTCTTTGGCTTATAGATTCATTACTCTGGTCTCTGCCTGTTTTCCACACGTCATTCATCCTGTGTCTTCTGTATCTTCACGTAGTATTTTCCTCTGTGTCTCATCTGTATCCAAATTGCCCTTCTTTTATAAAGACACTAGTCACTGAGGACCCACTCTAATCCAGTATAAACTCACTTTTAACTTGAATACACATGCAATGAATCTATTTCCAAATAAGTTTAAATAGGATTTCTACATACTCATTTGGGGAAAACAATTCAATGCACAACAGGGTGCCTGATAATGAAGTAGATTCCAGCCCCACAAGAACCTCCTGTGCCCTGGAGATTTTGGTAGTTTAGGTCTTAGAAGTAGTTCAGGATCTGCACATTTGACCAGTTCTGCAGGTGTGTTCTATGAGAATAGTGCTTAGACCACACTTGGCAAATCCTTGCCCACTAACAACAAGCTGACAAGTTTGTCTTCTTCATACTCTTCACCAGAAAACATAACAGAGGGACAAAACACGCAGAACATTATGGTAAACATCAAAGGACATAAATTCTGAATATTGGGTTAATGTAGGCCATGTGACTCTGTCATTCAACCCTGAATCTCAGTTTCTCTAAATGCCTGAGTTTTTCTTGGAATTAAATAAAACAGCATTTGCAAAAGTATCTAGCCAGTTTAAAATATTACCTTTTGTAGGGAACTGAAAAATAACAAGTATTCATGCTGTTTAATCCAATAATCCCTGCTCATTATCATTTATGTGTTTGTTCATTTAACAAAAACTTCTGAATCGTGGGGGCACAATATTAAATAAATGCTGTTCATACTTCATATTCTAGAGATATTATAACTTAAGGAAATAATCTAAAATATTGAAAGGAATTATAAACAAAACTATTCATGGCAGCAATTAAAAAATGATACAATAAATACCTAGCAATAAATTACTTTCCTACTAATACCTTATTTTCACACTATAAATACATACAAAGAAGACTATATAGTAATCTGGAGAATGTCTATAGTGTGAAACAATTAGGGTACAAAATTGTATGCATACCATGATTCCAAGCATAAAAACAAATTGTAGAAAACAATGGAATAAAACTGACTAAAATAAAACAGTGGTTAATAGGTAATATTATGAGTGACGTTTTTTAACTTCTCTATTTTCCATGTTTTAAAAAATTAAGTTACATTTTGAGAGAAAAAATTCTATACCAATCCATTAACAGTAATAATCTGAGGTAAAAGGAATTAGCAAGAATTATTACTTTCTATTTGGTATATTTCAAGGTATTGAAAGCTTACACTCAAAAAAAAACACTGAGTTTAGAGTAACGGAGTAAACAGAAAATAAAAGTATATGTTTCTTCCTTATCTATTTCAGATTTTTAAAGATTTTTTTCATAGAAGGGATTGCTTTTGAAATTTAAAATATAAAAAGTATGTTCCAAATTAGTTGCAAACTGGTTACAGTGCCTGGTAGACAATCAATCTGCAAGTGTCAGGTGGATCCAACCTCCTCCAGCTTTGTGAGGTCCATCTTGTGCTATACAGCCCAAATGAAACTCTACCAAGACCAAATGCACCAGGCTAGTGTCCAAGCACACCAGCATGTTTTCCCCTTTCCCCAATATCCTCCTGCTAAGGCCTGTATTTTGCTAGTGTTTCTAACCAGGGCAGCAACAACAATTAGCACTAAGCTTAGGAATACAGGGACGGATTTCAATTATCTAAATGATTCAGATTCCCTTAATCATAACTATACTTTGGAGAGATCATGAAGTAACTCAAAGTTAAACTACTTTCCCCAAAATATATTGCTTTGGGCTCCACTCTGGTTAACAGGCAGCTTTCTCTTGGGTCTCTTGGGCTGTGAATTTGCAGAGAGGTTCTACTTCCAACTTTCTGACCAAGGACCCTACCACTCCCACTTGATTCCATATTCCTAACATGTTGACTTACAAAAGTGCTCTTACTAAATAATCATCCGCCTTTTATTAAGATAAAAACTAGTCAGAACTTTGACAAATGAGGAAATTCCAACTAAAAGCAAGTGTATTTGACCCTCTGGTTATCCTAAACAATGATTTCTGTAGATAAATATCTGATTTTCACTAAAATTTCAACAATATTAAAAATAACTTCTGAATTTTAATTGCTTTGTCCACAGATTCCTGAGAGTTGAAAGTAAGAAAAGAAATTTTTCCAAAGACAAATCTCACTCAAGATTCCATGATGTCTGGGGCTGGGGTTGTGGCTCAGTGGTAGAGCGCTTGCCTGGCATGTGTGAGACCCTGGGTTCAGCATCTCATAAAAACAAACAAACAAACAAACAAATAAATAAATCCGTTAACAACTAAAAATATTTTTTTAAAAAAAGGATTCCACAATGTACTGAGAGAGGACTTTTAAAAATTTTTCTCTATTTGTAGTCACTCAAACCTTTGGCAGGGGTGGGAGGATTTGCATTGCTGTTTTTGCTGCCAGAGAGGAGCATTTATTTATTTTTATTTAAACTAGGAAAACCTATCATAAGGAGAATAAAACAGGATGGAGTTATTCATGTTGAGGCTGCTGTTTGGTCTTTAAGTAGAATTGGAACAGTAAGTAAATAGAGAACCAGAGACCAGAGCAAGGCTTTGACCTCAGTTTATAATCAATGATAATAAAAAAATATTCCCCAATGTATTATAACTTTCCCAATAGATTAACATACCTCAAACTTGGTTATAAAATATTTTGCAATCAAGGATATAACTGTAAACAACATTGTCTTAGATGAGTTCTTGCAGAAACAGATCCTGAGAAATGAACTCCAAGGGAAGTATTCATGATGTATAGAAAATATATAGGGAATATAAGGACAGTATTAAAAAACATAGGAAAAAATGTAGGGATGAAGATTCAGAAAATAAAAAATACATTAGGACTTCTATCAATGGATAAC
This sequence comes from Geosciurus inauris, assembly GCA_004024805.1. Taxonomy (NCBI): domain Eukaryota; kingdom Metazoa; phylum Chordata; class Mammalia; order Rodentia; family Sciuridae; genus Geosciurus; species Geosciurus inauris. The sequence continues at coordinate 24,464 of PVHX01015522.1, forward strand.
TGAAATTTAATATCTGAGAAATTCAAAGTTATGCAAAACACACATCTCAAAATTATCCCACGAAAGGAGCAAGAGAGCTTGTATATGCATATGCCACTCTGAAGAGCCTTTCATGTAGGGCTGTTCCCAACAGGTGTTCATTCCTTGGCACTTCCAGCTTGGCATGTGTATAGGCAGCCTGGCTCCCCACAGTTCCAGAATATCTCAAGAGTCTCAGAAATGGAGGCAGACACTGTCAGCTGGAAGTCAGCTAGAGTTATACTGAAATGTTTGTAACATACCTGGAGTACCGAAGTTATTTTTATCATTTTTAATGTACAATTCGCTTAATGTTATATCTTGTGGTCATACTAAACAATTAGTTTTGTTTCCTACTCTCTGGTACAAGTTATAAACTGCCTTTTTCTTTACATGGTTTTAGTGGTATACTATAGTTGTACATTGTATTGGGATTCACCATTACATATTCACACATACACACAATATAACAATGGAATTTGGCTAGTATCGTTCCCCAGTATTTCCCCTTTCCCTCTCCTCCCTTTTCCTGTTCTCTTTCCTCTATTCTATTGATCTCCCTTTGGTTTTCATGAGATACCCACCTTTTTCCTCTCTAGCTTCCACATGTGAGAGAAAACATATGACCCTTGGGTTTGGCTTATTTCACTGAACATAATGTTCTCAAGTTCTATCTGTTTTCCTATAAATGACATAATTTTATTCTTCTTTATGGCTGAATAAAACTCCATTGTGTATATATACTAAATTTTTCTCTTTGTGCATAGGTAAATATGGAAACTGCCTTTTGGCAAATAAATCTCAAACTAATTTTTTATAATTTTTCTTTTTTCACTAAAAGCAAGGATTTCACAAAAAAACAAAAACAAACAAATTTAAAAAACCATTCAATTTGGGGTTATGGCATTGAGCTACCCTGAGAGAGGTGGTATAGCTGTAAGAACTCATGTCTAAAACCAGACACTCCGGGTTCACCATGTGCTCAGACACTTGCTAGTTGTGCACCTCCAGCAAGTTACATTATGTCTATATGTCAATAACCTTTCATATGTAACATGAAGATAATCATTTTACTTGATAGCACTGTGGTAAAATTATATTAGTTAATTTAAAGAACCTAGAATAATGTCTTCATAATGAAGCCCATGTAAATATTAGGTGTTACTTTTTCATTTCACAATCATTTATTGAGCCTATATTCTATGCTAAGGCTCTTCTTGATCCTAGAGATATACAGATTGATCAGAACATGGCAGCCTTCTAATTTCAACAATCTAGCCAAAAAGACTAGTAATAATAGTGGATAGACAAACTTTAACTGAACAGATAATTGTATCACAATGTAGTTAGTAATAAAAGCACAGGATATTCACACATACACACAATATAACAATGGAATTTGGCTAGTATCGTTCCCCAGTATTTCCCCTTTCCCTCTCCTCCCTTTTCCTGTTCTCTTTCACCTGCCTGGTGAAGCCAGTTAAGTTCACCCTTGTATTTGGTATTGGTTGGAAAGCAGGCACTGTGAGATAGAAAAAGAATGATGGATGACCAACGAAGGAAGCACATCCTGCATAAGGAATAGGACTGGTTAACTGGTGCAATGCCCTAGAGGAAAGTTAGTGTAACTGAGATCATTGTGGGAAGAAGTATTAGGTTATAGCTAAGATTTTTTTCACCAGATAAAGGCTATTGATTTTTCTTGTATAAAGAAAGAGAAGCCATAATGGTAGGTGGTGTTTTCTTTTGTTTTGGCAGGGGAAGTGTTTGTTATTTTGTTTTGTAACAGGTGACATATTTGTTTCTTAGGGAATTCAGTCAACAGTGTGAAGGACTGACTGGAATCAAGGAATCAAAAAGCCTGACATGGCCACAGTCCAAGTCAAAGATAATGAAGACAAGGCAACAGGGATGAGAAGCAGTGATGGATTCAAAGAAACCTTTGGAGTTGGTGACTAATTGAAGAGGATCAAGCAGGAAAAAGGGATGGTTGAAGATAAATTATGACTTCAGTTCTTGAAACCTGGCTAACTTTGAGTTTAACAAAGAAGACAGAATACAATCAAGTTAGTGGGCTGAGATTGGGGGAAACATGCCAATTTTAGATAATAGAATATACTTGAAGTGTCTACAGGAAATTAAGGTACATGTGTCTATTTGGACATCTTAGGATTTAGGAGACACCAACACATGAGACTGAGTAAATGAACTTCCCCACAAGCTATTCTCTATCTGAAATAAAATTAGACAATACGCTGGTATCTCAATTGTGCCAAAAGAGGAAGAGGAAGAGGAAGAGAGAGAGAGATTGGCATATCTATTAAGCTGAAGAGCATCTCCATTCCCAGTTTGTTAATGGGCAAATCTTATATGGAAATCACCATATAACATTTTTTCTTTCATTTTCATGTTAAAGTATGATGCGCACTCCATTTTTATGATGCCTACTCCAATATATCCATTCTAAAATTAACAGGAAAAGTCAAATTGTGAATGTATGAACCATGATGATTATGTAGTTGTTCTGAATTTAATCTCTTAGGATCACCTGGTGTCTCATTCTGGTTACTCAAAAGTTCTCTTTGTCCTTTTTTATCAGATGAGTATTTATCCCAATGTTGTACTGTTGATGGAAACTCTCCTAGAGAAAGGAAGCCTTTGTTTCAAGCATGGATTCCACATTTAGCTGTGCTCCTCTACAAGAGCTTTATAATAATGAGGCTGGTTTTTCTTAATAAGAGAACAGCACACACATCTCCAAGTGTTTTCATCTTTGATGTAGAGGTCATTTTAGGATAGAATTTTTTTTCCCAAAGTTAATGTCAACTCCCAAAACATTAGAATTCTTAAAGGATAATCAAAGGCTGCTACTCTAATTAATGTACCCCATGACAGCAAATTCTCATCCTTTCAAGTTGGATTTGATTTTTATGAACAATTAACATTACTTTCAGCCAAATATGATACATGACATAAGTGATCAAGGTACACAAGTTCAAGAGTAAAGTACAAGCACAAAATAATTTTTTATTTCCATAGGCAAATATGACTGTTTCTTAGGAATAAATGACTACTTTAAAGGAATTATATATTATATGTTCTAGACTGTTCATTAAAAGGGGAAAAAAATCAACCTTATTATTTTTAATTTAAAATCTTAATATTTTACTGTTATATTTTTTAATAAAAACCTTAACCACACTCCAAAGAAATTAATTTCACATTAACTTTAATAGATGCTGAAGATTTTTTAAAGTATATTTAAATATAATAAGATATATTTAAAGTTTATATTAATAATTATAGATGCTGAAGCTTTTTTTAAAAAAAGTAGTTACCATTAGTCTTTGGCACAATCATCATTAAGGGTTTCAAGACAACCCGATTTAAATTGGCCTATTACTAATTTAAATCTCTTTGTCCTTTATATATAATGAAACATTCTGGTATTTTTGAGTTTATCCCCTAAAACCACAACCTTAATTTAATCATACATCAATGTTTCAGATAACATAGCAGAAATGTTAATGAACAAGTCTAAAAAAATACCACTGGCCAGTTTTTCATTAAAAATAAAATACCCTTTGGAAAAGAGTTACACAAATTGATGGTGACTGAATGCTATTCCCTTAAGGCAGAGCAGTGACCTAAGTTTAATTGGTTCACATGAAAGGAGTCTTATTAGACAAATCTGACAGAAACCTTTAGCTGAATGTCCTCTTCAGGTTTCTCACCAACCACTTCACAAATGTGTAATTATGGCCCAATGCTTATGAGAGACCAAAGTTTATATTAATAATTATATACAAAGTTGGCAATGAATTTTTAGTACCTGCTGTGAGCTAAGCAGGATACTTGGTGGTAGTAACAGTGGAAAACAAGATAGCCACAGGTGCACTCTTTATCCTCAAAGTCTAGGAACACATCAAGAACAGCTTCTGATTCTACATAGGTTTTCCATACTTTCCTTCAAGGGAATCCCATCAGATGTCACATACATTTGATTTTCATGAAAGCTTAGGATCTCTAACTGATCAACACCAAGTGGGAGTATTGTTAGGTCGGTCCAGGGTCCAGGATATCCAATTAGAGGGACCTGTCAGGGAAGCTGCAGAACGGAGCAGCCAGCCAGACGCTGACGTCACCAGTAGATGCGCCTCCTGTCAATCAGCGAGTTTTTCCTGATTGGAAAAACTGGTCTTCTCTTCCTGCCCCCAAGCCCTCCCCTTCCTGACCGGGCCTTTTCAAATTGTCTCTGCAACGCCACTCTCCTGGACACACTCTGATGGATGGGAGAGTTCAGCCCGAGATCTTGTATTTCCAATAAAAGCCTGTCCAGCAGTTCTGCTTTACTTCCTTCTGGTCATTTGGCTTTACAAGTATGAGGAAATTTCACCTGGTCTTCGCATAGCGACAGTACATGCCAGGCTGACAAGGGCATTGCTGACAGGTCTCAGAGCACGTATCTTCCTTGTGGCATTGTTCTACTGCTCTTCAAGGTCACAGACAGACTATCTGGATCTTGGTCTTCACTGTCACTCATACAGACTTAGCCTGCCCTCCCTGGATAACTCACTTATAGAAAAATTTCAAATTCATTTGGAATGTGATACAGCCAAAAGGGAAAGGGATTAAGCGGGCCTATTCTACAGCACAAGAAACACCACTTTACTTTTTATACAAGCGTAATAAAGTGTTTGAAAAATTATTGGGAAATGTCAAGCCCTTACAGGAGAAGTAATGATTTTTTTTGAGTACTTGCTATGAAGAAATAATTCTGCTTAGCATTATTTTATTCAACTGTCACATGCATTATTTTATTCAACTGTCACAGTTACTTCATGAAGCAGGTATTATGGTCAAGAGAGGTGAGGTAAAATGTCTGAAATCATACCGCTTATATGTGAGCTGCTATTTAAACTCATATCTATCCAAATGTAAAGAAAAATTTTTAACCACTATGCTTAACCATTATGGCTATACCACCCTTATCCCCCTTATAATGGGGGGGGGTGGAAGCAAGAGGGAGAGGAGGAGTAGAGGGAAATAAAGTATTAGCAATGAACATTAAAACTCTAGTTGTCGGGGCTGGAGTTGTGGCTCAGTAGTAGAACGTTTACCTAGCATGCATGAGGCACTGGGTTGGATTCTCAGCACCACATATAAATAAATGAAAAAAATAAAGGTCCATCAACAACTTAAAAAAATATTTAAAAAAAACTCTAGTTGTCATCTTTTACCATTCTGTTTAAGCTCACTGCCAAATCAGTTATAGCATGAAGAGAGTAGGAAAATAGTTATCTATGTCTGACGTTATCTATGTCTGTCTTTACACCCCCCGGTAGGTTCTAGGTTTCCATTAGCCTGTCATTTCAATCATTATCTCATTCTCACATTTATCTTTCAAAAGTAATCTAAATATCAAATATTCACTGGTGGTCATTCTTACATATGTTCACAGTGGTCTCCACACTGGGATGCAAAGCTTATTTGAAGTAGACTTCAAATTAATTGAATATGAGCAAGATAATATAAATGATTCTAGTCAATAGTTTTGACTCCTGACTTCAGCTTTTTCATCAGACTGCTGCCAAGAAGTGAAATTGACCTCTTCTCTGGCAAAAGCACGTGACCACAGTGCAAGAGCCAGCATTAGGGAAAGGGAAATTATGGTGTTTCTTGCTCAACAGGACAGAAAGAAAGCCTCCATAGGGAGAGAAAGCTAGGAAGTCACTGTCTCCATGGAGGAGTAAAGCAACTAAACTCAAGAACAAACAGGAATGTAAGAATATAAAACAGTTTGAGAAAATCTAGGCACTTTTGTAAGGCAAGACTGTTAGGGTATTGGCCAGCCATACACAACACACCTCATGCAGCCAGGAGATCTTTATTCACGGGGTGGGTGCCCAGGAGGAGGAAAAAGGAAAAAGGGCAGAAGGGACATGAGGCATGGAATTTATAGGGCCCGCTACAAAACGGGTGGCAAGCTCTGTATTGGTCACTTCAAAACTGGCACGATAGATAAGCAGCTGTGGTCTTCTTTGATGTAGTAACCTGAGCGGACAGGCTTTGTTCTCCCTGGTGGAAGATTTGGGAGAGGAACTGCCTGGGGCAGGGGTTGCTTTAGGCTTTTAGGGAAGGGATGCTAAAACTGAGTACAAAAGGGCTGTTCTTTACCTTACAAAGACAAATGTCATCTCCAAATTCAGAATGGGTATTTAGTCATCAGCAGTGAGCCATGTGCTCACTGATGCCAGGGAAGGAAGATAGAGCACCAATGTTGCCCTAGGGAAATCCTGGCAAAAATGGGCTTAGCTAACTAAATGGCTTAGCTAACTTAGATGACAGAATGGTTTAAAAGGAATCAAGAGAAGCATGTGAGACAGACTTTTCCAAGTCCTCCCCAGGAAGTACAGAGTGCTTATGTATTTCCACTGTGGCCCATGGGTGGACCTAGAGTCAGGAAACTAGAAAACCAAATCCAAACACTGAGCAAACCAAACTCTTTAGGTAGGTTTCCCTTAGCCTCTAATGCTACTGCCTTGAAGTAGCTCTCTCACAGCACAAGAGAAGCTCACAGAAGTATAAACTTGGAGAAAATGTTGAAACCCTGAAAAGATCCCAAATATTTCCTTCTGCAATTTCTGTGATCACGAGGATGATTACATCTAGGAGTAGTTAATATTTTTTTGTATTTTATTTTATTTTTTTATTAAATAATTTATTTAAATGCATTTCAAGTCATAGTACATATATAGAGCTCAATGTTTCCATTTCTCTGGTTGCAAACCAGATAGAGTCACACCATTTGTGTCTTCATACATGCACCTAGGGTAGTGATGACCATCTCATTCAACCATTATTACTACACCCCTTCCCTTTTCCCTCCCTGCTCCTCCCCCTGCCCCACCCAGAGTTCCTCCATTTCTCCTATGTTCCCCATTCTCACCCCCATTATGTATCAGCATCCACTAATCAGAGAGAACATTTGGCACTTGGTTTTTTGGGATTGGCCTACTTCACTTAGCATAATTCCATCCATTTACCTGCAGAAGCCATAATTTTATTCTCTTTTATTGCTGAGTAATATTCCATTGTGTATATGTACCACAGTTTCTTTATCCATTCATCTATTGAAGGGCATCTGGGTTGCTTCCACAGTTTTGCAATTGTGAATTGTGCTGCTATAAACATTGAAGTGGCTGCATCACTGTAGTATGCTGTTTTTAAATCTTGAGGGTATAGGCCAAGGAGTGGTATAGCTGGATCAAATGGTGGCTCCATTCCAAGTGTTTTAAGGAATCTCCATACTGCTTTCCAGATTGGTTGCACCAGTTTGCAATCCCACCAGCAATGTTTGAGTGTACCTTTTTTACCACATCCTCACCAGCACTTATTGTTGCTGGTATTGTGGATAGCTGCCATTCTGACTGGGGTGAGATGAAATCTGAGAATAGTTTTGATTTGCATTCCTCTAATGGCTAGAGATGTTGAACATTTCATCATATATTTGTTTATTGATTG
>PVHX01015522.1:32105-46468 GCA_004024805.1 Geosciurus inauris
GCCTAATCCAACGTGATGAAGATTTGAACCTACTTTCTCCTCAATTAGATGCAGGGTCTCTGGTCTTATTCCTAGGTCTTTAATCCACTTTGAGTTGAGTTTTGTGCATGGTGAGAGATAGGGGTTTAGTTTCATTTTACTGCATATGGATTTCCAGTTTTCCCAGCACCATTTGTTGAAAAGGCTATCTTTTCTCCAACGTATGTTTTTGGCACCTTTGTCTAGTATGAGATAGCTGTATTTATGTGCATTACTCTCTGTGTCTTCTATTCTGTACCATTGGTCTATATGTCTGTTTTGGTGCCAGTGCCATGCCATTTTTGTTACTATTGCTTTGTAGTAAAGTCTAAGGTCTGGTATTGTGATGCCTCCTGCTTTACTCTTCTTGCTCAGGATAGCTTTGGCTATTCTGGGTCTCTTATTTTTCCAAATGAATTTCATGATTGCCTTTTCTATTTCTATAAGAAAGGCCTTTGGGATTTTAATTGGGATTGCACTGAATCTGTATAGTGCTTTGGGCAGTAGGGCCATTTTAATAATATTGATTCTGCCTATCCAAGAACATGGGAGGTCTATCCATCTTCTTAGATCTTCTTTGATTTCTTTCTTTAGTGTCTTATAATTGTAGAGGTCTTTCCCCACTCTTGTTAGATTGATTCCTGAGTATTTTACTTTTTTGGAGGCTATTGTGAATGGAGTAGTTTTTCTAATTTCTTTTTCAGAGGATTCATTGCTGATGTATAGAAATGCATTTGATTTATGTATATTGATTTTATATCCTGCAACTTTGCTGAATTCATTTATCAATTCTAGAAGTTTCCTGGTGGAACTTTTTGGATCCCCTAAGTATAGAATCATGTCGTCTGCAAATAATGATAGTTTGAGTTCTTCTTTTCCTATTCATATCCTTTCAATTTCTTTCGTCTGTCTGATTGCTCTGGCTAGAGTTTCAAGGACTATATTGAATAAGAGTGGTGAAAGAAGGCATCCGTATCTTGTTCCCATTTTTAGAGGGAATACTTCCAATTTTTCTCCTTTTAGGATGATGTTGGCCGTGGGTTTAGCATAGATAGCTTTTACAAAGTTGAGGTATGTTCTTACTATCCCTAGTTTCTCTAGTGTTTTGAACATGAAAGGGTGCTGTATTTTGTCAAATGCTTTCTCTGCATCAATTGATAGAACCATGTGATTCTTATCTTTAAGTCTATTGATGTGATGGATTATGTTTATTGATTTCTGTATATTGAACCAACCTTGCATCCCTGGAATGAACCCCACTTGATCGTAGCACACTAGTTTTTTAATATGCTTTAGTATGCGATTTGCCAAAATTTTATTGAGAATTTTTGCATCTATATTTATCAGGGATATTGGTCTGAAATTTTCCTTTTTTGACATGTCTCTGTTTGGTTTTGGAATCAAGGTGATACTGGCCTCATAGAATGAGTTTGGAAGGGTTCCTTCCCTTTCTATTTCATGGAATAATTTGAGGAGTATTGGAGTTAGTTCTTCTTTGTAGGTCTTGTAGAACTCGGCTGAGATTCCATCTAGTCAAGGGCTTTTCTTGGTTGGAAGGCTCTTGATGGCATCTTCTATTTCCTTGCATGTAATTGATCTGTTTAAGTCATGAATGTCCTCCTGGTTCAGTTTGGATAAGTCATATGTCTCTAGGAATTTGTTGGTGTCTTCAGGGTTTTCTATTTTACTGGAATATAAGTTTTCAAAATAGTTTCTGATTATCCTCTGTATTTCAGCAGGGTTTGTTGTGACATTTCCTTTTTCATCACAAATTTTAGTAAATTGGGTTTTCTCTCTCCTTCTTTTTGTTAGGGTGGCTAAGGGTTTGTCAATTTTGTTTATTTTTTCGAAGAACCAGCTTTTTGTTTTATCAATTTTTTGAATTGTTTCTTGTGTTTCAATTTCATTGATTTCAGCTCTGATTCTAATTATTTCCTGTATTCTACTTCTTTTGGTGTTACTTTGTTCTTTTTCTAGGGCTTTGAGTTGTAGTGTCAAGTCATTGATTTGTTGACTTTTACATCTTTGTATGTATGAGCTTAATGCAATGAACTTTCCTCTTAGCACTGCCTTCATAGTGTCCCAGAGATTTTGGTATGTTGTATCAGAGTTCTCATTTACCTCCAAGAATTATTTTGTCTGTTCCCTGATGCCTTCTGTTACCCATGCATTGTTTAATAGCAAATTATTGAGTCTCCAGGTGTTGTAGTGGCTTCTTTTTTTTAAACTGTTATTAATTTCCAGTTTCATTCCATTATGGTCAGATAGAATGAAGGGTAGTATCTCTATTTTTTTGTATTTACTAAGACTTGCTTTGTGGCATAGCATATGATCTATTTTGGAGAAGGATCCATGTGCTGCTGAGAAAAAAGTGTATTTGCTTGTCGAAGGATGCAATATTCTATATATATCCGTTAAGTCTAGACCATTGATTATTCTATTATGTCTTATAGATTCTTTTTTAGTTTTTGTTTGGAAGATCTATCCAGTGGTGACAGAGTTGTGTTAAAGTCACCCAATACTGTTGTGTTGGGGTCTATTTGATTCTTGAATTTGAGGAGGGTTTGTTTGACATACATAGCTGCCCCATTGTTTGGGGCATAGATATTTAAGATTGTTATGTCTTGTTGATGTATGATTCCCTTGAGCAGTATGAAATGACCTTCTTTATCCCTTTTTACTAACTTTGGTTTGAAGTCCACTTTATCTGAAATGAGGATGGAAACTCCTGCTTATTTATGCAGTCCCTTCAATCTGTGAGTGTCTCTTTCTATGAGATGAGTCTCTTGGAGGCAGCATATTGTTGGGTCTTTTTTTAAAATCCAGTCTGCCAGTCTGTGTCTTTTAATTGCTGAGTTTAGGCCATTGACATTCAATGTTATTATTGAGACATGGTTTGTATTCCCAGACATTTTGGTTTATTCTTAGTTTTTAACTTGACTGGGTTTCTCCTTTGATTGGCCTTTAGTGTAGCTCCTCCCTCTGTAGGTTTTCATTGTTGTTTTTTCACTTTTTCCTCATGGGATATTTTGCCAAGAATGTTATGTAGTGCTGGCTTTCTTCCTGTGAATTCTTTTAATTTTTGTTTGTCTTAGAAAGTTTTTATTTCATCATCAAACCTAAAATTTAATTTTTCTGGATATAAGTTTCTTGGTTGGCATCCGCTGTCTTTTAGCACTTAGTATATATGCTTTGCCATGATCTTCTTGCTCTCAGGGTCTGGGTTGAGAAGTCTGCAGTGATCCTAATTGGCTTCCCCCTATATGTAATCTGATTCCTTTCTCTTGTGGCTTTTAAGATTCTCTCCTTATTCTGAACACTAGGCATTTTCATTATGATGTGCCTTGATGTAGATCTGTTGTGATTTTGAACATTTGGCGTCCTATAAGCCTCTTGTATTTGATTATCCAATTCATTTTCCATATTTGGAAAGTTTTCTGATATTATTTCATTGAATAGATTGCTCATTCCTTTGGTTTGTAATTCTATGCCTTCCTCTATCCCAATAATTCTTAAATTTGGTCTTTTAATGTTATCCCATAGTTCTTGGATATTCTGTTCATGGTTTCTTACCATCTTCACTGTGTGGTCAATTCTATTCTCAAGATTAAATATTTTGGCTGGGAGCGGTGGCACAAGCCTGTAATCCCAGCACTTAGGGAGGCTGAGACAGGAGGATCACGAGTTCAAAGCCAGCCTCAGCAACGGCAAGGTGCTAAGCAATTCAGTGAGACCCTGTCTCTACATAAAACACAAAATAGGGCTGGGGATGTGGCTCAGTGGTGAGTGCCCCTGAGCTCAATCTTCAGTATCAAAAAGAAATTAAATATTTTATCTTCAGTATCTGAGTTTCTGTCTTCCAATTGGTCTAATCTGTTGGTGATGCTTTCTATTGAGTTTTTAATTTGGTTTATTGTTTCTTTCATTTCAAGGATTTCTGTTTGGTTCCTTTTCAGAATCTCTATCTCCTTATTGAATTGATCTTTTACTTCCTGTATTTGCCTATGTATCTCTTTATTGAAATGATCTTTTGCTGACTGGGCTTGCTCTCTTATATCATTCTTTAAGTCACAGAACATTTTAATTATGTACATCTTGAACTCCTGTCATTTCTTCTGCTGTATTGACCATGGATTCTAATAATGTAGTATCTTGGTTTGTTTGAGGCGATTTCTTCCCTTCTTTTTTCATGGTGTTTGTGTGTCTTTCCTTCTAGCTCTGCTGATCCAAGGTGTTGCAGTTTTTACTTCTATAGGGTTATAGTTTCCCTGCAGGGTTTTAATACCTCTTCTTCAGTAGGTGATGTTGTCCATTGCTTACTGAAATTTTCCCATTTGGTGAAGAATGTCATAGGTGAGGGTATCACAAAGAAGCCATCTGCTTCAGCAACAGGGTGAAGAGCTGGACCACTGGTGCTCTTGGATGCAGTGGAGACGCAGTTTCACGGTGTACTGTGTTGAAACAGAAGTTTGTTAAAGTGAAAATTTGTCCCCAGATGCTGTCTGGCATTCCCTGGTGTAGGAAGTTCTGCACTGGTAGATGGAGATCCACAAAGAACAGTAGCAGGGGTCCCATGAGTTGTGTGTCCACAGGAGCAACTGCTAGGGGTGCTGCGTGGTTGGGTGGGCGCTGGAGCCAGGTACCCCATGTAGAAGCAGGCCCCGCCCAGGCGAATGCTGTTCCAGAGCACTGGGCAGGGGCTCCTAGCTGCTGGCAGCTGAGTTATCCCGCTCACCGGTGGAAGTCATGCTGCTTGTGGCAATCACTGCTGCCTGGTGGCCCTGCATACACACGCAAGTGAAATTCCTGCAGAGGATGATGAGCTGTAGGATGATGTCAAGAAGCTGGCTGGGAGACAGTATTTCTACTACTTCAAGCTCCAGTCCTGGAGAGACTAGCACTGCGAAGTCTGTGTAGGCTGCCATCTTCTCTTCCCAGATCTTGCCCAGCATCCCGTGGTGTAGGAAGTTTGGCCAGGTAGATGGAGATCCACAGAGAACAGTAGCCGGGGTTCCTGCACGGGAGCCGTGCGTTCATGAGAACAACTGCTAGGGGCTCTGCATGGTTGGGTGGGCTCTGGAGCCAGGTACCCCATGTAGAAGCAGGCCCCAGTGGGGCGAGCCCTGGGCAGGGGCTCCAAGCCGAGCAACCCACAGCTGCGCTCTGCCGCCACTTGCCGCTGAAGTCATGATGCTTGTTAGGAGTAGTTATTTAGTATGCATCAAGTACTAGGCTAGGAAGGATATACATATTGGTTTTGTTCAATAGTCAACTATGGAATTTATGGGAGTTGTAATACTGGCTGGCATCACCACCGACATTTAGCAAGTATGGACCAGGGATGCTGTCCTATGTAATAAAGACCAATGACCTCAAAATTCTGATAGTATCTCTTTTGACACATCATTTTTAAGTTCATATAATCATGACAATGCTAAAATTGTCATCTTCATTTATAGGTGGGAAAACAAAAGTTTAGAGAAGTTAAACAATTTACCTCAGCTTACATCACTCATCAGTGGCAGAGCCAGGATAACGCTACACAGAATATGGCCCATTATTTTACATGCTTAAGCACTAAAGTTGTGTCCATAAAGTGGATCATGGGTGTTAAATGTTAGGAAAGGACACAAAGGTAATGGAAATCCAAGAGAAATATTGTGGATTTCAATTTTTTTAAGTATACTAGTGGGGTTCAGGACATACTTCCCCAAAATATACTGCACTGGAATTTGAGAAAACAGCAGGAAGCTCGTTCTCATCTTACTCTTACCCCTTCTCTCCTGATGCAGGTCATAAGACCTTATTCAAGATGTGCTCTCCTATACATGGAGAAAATAAGACTCCTAAAGCATAACAAGTAAAATCTAGAATCAATAAATGGGATAGTATCAAACTAAACAGTTTCTTCACAGCAAAGGAAACAACTAAGAGCATGAAGAGACAGCCAACAGAATGGTAGAAGATCTTTGCCACTTGCATCTCAGATTCATCATTAATCTCCAGGATATATAAAGAACTCAAAAAACTTACCAGAAAAAAAAAACCAATTCAATCAATAAATAGCCAAAGGAACAGAACAGGTACTTCACAGAAGAAGAAATATGAATGGTCAACAAATATATGAAAAAATGCACAATAGATCTAGCAATTAGAGAAATGCAAATTAAAACTATACTGATATTTCATCTCTCTCTAGTCAGAATGGCAACAATCAAGAATACAAGGAACAATAAATATTGATGAGGATGCGGGGAAACCAGTACACTCATACATTGCTGGTGGGACAGCAAATTACTGCAACCACTCTGGAAAACAATATGGAAATTCCGCAAAAATCTAGGAATAGAACCACTATTTGACCCAGTGGTATCACTCTGTGGTATATATCCAAAGGAGTTAAAATCAGAATACTATAGTAATGCAGCCACATCGATGTTTATAGTGGCTCAACTCACAATAGCTAAGCTATGGAATCAACCTAGGTGTCCTTCAATGATAAATGTATAAAGAAAATGTAATATATATATATATACATATATATGTATATATACACACACACAAACACACACACACACACATATACACACACAATGGAATATTACTCAGCCATAAAAAGAACGACTTTGACTTTGCTAGTAAATGGATGGATCTGGAGACTATTAGACTAAGTGAAATAAATCAATTCCCTGAACCCTCCTCCCCCCCAGAAAAAACCCAGAGGTCAAATGTTCTGTCTGGTATATGGATGCTAACACACAACAAGAAAAGGAATAATAGACTAGAATTGTCTAGTCCAATTCAGTGGACTGGGCAAAAGGGAATGAAGAGAAGAGCGGGGAATAGGAATAGGAAAGAGTGCAATGAATCAGACATAATTTTCCTATGTTCACAGATGAATACCCCAGTGAATCTCTACATCATGTACAACCACAAGAATGGTATCCTAATTAGAATAAGATATACTTCATGTATGTATTATATGTCAAAATATACTCTGTCATGTTTATCCAAAATGAATAAATAATTTAAAAAGACTAAAAAAGAATAGGAACTCAAGACAGAGATGCTGGGAGGAATCTGAACAAGCCTTGCAAAGTCCTTCCAGTTTGTTATCATTGGATCATACCCTCTCTGTCCAGTCACTTTTCCATGGCTATTTACTCTTTATCAAACCTATCGTGGAAATATACAAGTCTACCTGTTTCTTTGTATATTCATTTCCTTATGAAGACTCCTACATTACAGAAAACTTGTACTAAATAAACTATGTTTTTCTTTTTTTTTTTTTTTTGTACCAGAGATTGAACCCAGGGGTGCTTAATAACTGAGCCACATCCCCAACCTCCCATTTTTTATCATCTAGAGACAGGATCTCTCTGAGTTGCTTAGTGCCTCACTAAGTTGCTGAGGTTGGCTTGGAACTCACGATCCTCCTGCCTCAGCCTCTCAAGACCCTTGGATTATAGGCACGAGCCACTGTGCCTGGCATGTTTTTTCCCTTATTATCCTGTCTTTTGTTATAGGCGACTCAGCCATGAACCTAGCACTGAGTAGAAATATTTTTCCTCCCCTACAAGATAAACACTATTTCATTATTTATACTTGTTCAGTGCTGTCTTGAGATTAGGAATTACAAAAAATAATAAATTAAAATTTGAAAAGAACATCTTAACCTAGGCAAAAACCTTGTCTAAATAGCTGTGCCTTCCCTATTAAATGGAACATAGTAAAAATCATGCAGAACTGAATTAGAATTCCAAGTTTTCAATCCTGAATTGACCACCAATAAATCTGGGCAAATCATATAGTCCATTTCTCAGTTTTTCCCCAAGTATAAAATGAGATGTCTAACATGATCTCCTAAATATTTTCAAAATTTTGTTTTTCCCTTTGCTTTACTTTGAATGGTATAGTCAAATATGTGGTGATGCATACAACATATTTGAGTAGAATAAATAACTTGTAAAGTATACATCTTAGATGAAGGGTGATTACCAAGGGATAGTGCTAACCATAGTTGACCTATAAAACCTATGAGATTCTAGCTTTTCTACTCCATCAGCTTCCATGGAATACTGCAGGTGCCCCAAGTTCCTTGAATTCAGTTCTGCCATAAGAATATTGATATTTCAAATGTTTTTCCCCAAGAGTTGTGAAACCCTGGAATCCAAGTTTAAGGAAAACTCTTCCTTGACTGTACTCAAGCTGTAAAATTTTAACTGTGGAATTTAGTATGAAAGGGCAAAAACATCAAAGTAAACACTCCCAGAGTAGAGTTAGAAATTCCCCTCCTGCCTACATGAACAGAGACATTTCATAGCACATAGACAAAACTGTAGAAACCAAGCATTCAAAAGTCTTGCTAGAACAGAATAGCACATTAACCTCAACAGTAGTGTGTTAGTATATGTAAATATGTAAAGATATATTTTTAAATCCATAGGTGAATTGAGTAAAAATGAGGACATATCTATTAACATGATTTTCAAATATCTCGTTTTCTACTTTGACACTCCTCAAGTGGATTCTGACCTCAAAATACCTAAATTTTTGTGAAATACATCATGCCTGTCTTCTATTTTCAACTGCAGATTATCCAACTGGCACCTGTAAAGGAAAACATTTAGTTAGGTTTTGGGAACTTTTTCTCTATATATTTTTTCCATGCTTTTGCATATAGAATCAAGTTAAACCATAATCAAAAACATCTAACAGTAAATGGTATACTAAACTTTGTGGTGAGAACTTGTCTACTAACAACTGAATTAAATGGTTGCTTGTTATTAAAGGGAGAAGATAACACTTCAGATGTTTAAAATGTGTTCTAGTTAAGAATATGAAGGTAGACCTAATTCAACACCTTCACTAACTTCCTAAATTCTGGTGCTTATTTCTACTCTAACAAAATATTAGCTTCAGAACAGTAGATTGACATGGTTAGAATCAGTGTACATACCTTCGGTTTGTTATGGGCTAGTTAAAAATATACCTATCTCCTACTTAAATATGTATTGTAAAACAAAATAGAAGAGTAAGCAAATAGGGGCTAGTTAGGTCATTTATTACTAAAATAGCTGAGGCGGTAGATGTGGCTTGGATCAGTAAGTGACAGTTTTCTAAAATTGAATTGGATTTGACAAATTAACTCACCCAGTCATAGCTCCCCACTACACCCTGTCAAAAAGAGTAGAACCTTCACTGGGAAGGGTGGGGCACATACAGCCTGTAAGCAGTTACCTTCCGAGAGGAATACAGACAGGCGCACATACAAATATCCAGTTTATTCTAGCCAAACTCAATCAGATAAGGGCTCAGTTCTCCTAGAGATGAGTGGGCAAAAGGGTAGAGAGGCTAGAAGTGCCACATTTTGACCCCTCTATAAAAAAAGAAGCACAGGAATGTAGAAGTGCCATTCCTTAGTAACAATGTTATTTAGGATTGAAGGGAAGAGAGCAGGGATAGGAAAAGGTACAATTCATATCACCATTGCCTTGTATAATTCTCAAAGAATAGAAAATATTCTATATAAATCCATATAGATAAAATAATTCTTTATAAATTATATAGAATACATATTCTATATATATCAAACTTTTTATTTAACATGATAATTAACTTCCAGAGACAAATAGCACAGTGGCATTTATGTTTGGAGAGAACTTTATAACCATGTGTTTTAGCAATGGATCTAATTGTTGAGAAAGAAGGATAGATCAAATTTCAAGGAAATGGATGGCATTAGTTATAATAAAGAAGTTCCTAGAAAAACTTATTAAAAATATTTTCTTTTCCCCATGATACCCATATGAATTGTGAGAAAGTTTATCCTGAACTATATCCAAATCAAGCTGAGAATTATTCATGTTAGCAATCTGGGTAACAAACTATTTCCATGCCTACTGATGTTGCTTTAAATTCACATTTTTCCATCTTGTTGGCTCTCCAAATTGCTTCTCTCACACTGGGTGAATTTCTCTTTTTAAATCATTTAGGCCTAAAGTAGTCACATCCCCTTTCCCACCTACAAATATAGCAACAAAACTGCTCTACAAGACCTTACCCAGACTAAGATCTAGAATAGCCAATCAAGAGGATTCACATCATTGTGACAGGTGCTGTTTTCTTTTTAAATGAAACATATTATAATTTTAACTGTTATGCTTCTGATTTGTTTTTTGTTATCAAACATGCTTAAAGGAATTTCTAAAAGTATTAAGATCCCCTAATGAATTTAGTAAGAAATACTAGATCATAATCTTCTAAAGGATGGATCCTTTAAATCACAATATGCACACTTTTAATAATGATCAATGTAATTTTGGAAACCCCTATTGAATTGTGGAAAATCGTTTGTGCCATTTTTAAAATAGATTCCCATTAATCTGTGCCTGTACTATTGGTAACTATGGAAAGTAGTAAAATAGATATGAAAATATTCAAACTTCTACAGAGTCATTTCAATCTCAAAGTCATTTGCATGGAGAAATTATTCAATCACTTTCTTCCCTTATACTCCATGAAAGGATCCTGTTTAGGAATAGAATGAAATGTGATTTCTTCTAAAATCCCAACTGATCCTATGCATTCAGTGTGTAATAGTCTTACCAAATCAACTAAAAATAGATCTAAGGTAGAAAAAAACAATTCATCTAAAACAATAATAATCCCAAATATAGTCCTAGAATATTAAGGCTATAATGGCAGGGATCAGTCTGACCCCTCACTTGAAAAACAAGGAAACTAAGGTTCCCAGACATTAGTCTTTTGCCCACGGTTACCCATCCTAAGAAAAGCAGAGCTACAGATAAGGATTTCTGGCACAAGTCCAGGGCCTTTTTCTTCTTTGTTAGTTTTCCGTCCCTGTTACAAACCTTTCCCTGGAGGAAAGGTTTATTTACATGGTTTCAGATGTTTCAGTCCTGGCCAGCGAATCTTTGTGCCTCCGTGAGGCAGCACATCATGGCAGAAACACGTGATAGGCAAAGATGCTCATTTCATGGCAGCCAAGAAGCAATGATAGGATGGGCAAGGGTCCCAACTTGCTCCTTGAGGGCTCTTCCCAGTAAGCTAACTTCCTTTAAGGTTCTACCTCCTTAAGGTGTCACTATCTCCCAGTAGGCTCTGCAGCTGGCCACCAAGCCTTTAACACATGGGCTTTGGGGGACATTTGTCCAAACCATTGCACCTTTAGGGGATAAAAGCTGAGGTCTGAATATTAGAAAAACAAGGTAAAGCCAGTAAATGTTTTATTCCTTAAACTCTACTAACAGAACAGTTTTTCTCCAAAATGAGTCCTTTACCAGGGACTTCATTTTAAGGGTAGCTGTTTGGTACCTGAAAATATCTGTAGCATGATTTCATTTTTCCCAGCTCAAAGAAACAGATCTATACCTAAGTCTCTCAGAACAAAATCCCATTTCCATTTGAAGCTATCAGTGATCAAATGGGGGAAATATGAGGACCAGCGACAGGAATAGAAGGTGCAGTGCTGTGTTCCAAAGACTTGTTATTTATGTTTTGGTGTATTTTAAAGAAATTCCAGATTTGTTTATTGATAAGATTTATGGCATGATTTAGTTTCATCAGAAAGTAATAAGTTCTTCATGAATGTGTATTAATCCAAATAAGGTAGTTCTCTCTTCATTTACAACCATCTGTTGAAAATGAATTTTTATGAGTTGTCTTCTCAAAACAGAGAGAAAACAGATGTATATTTAACCCCAAACCACAGAATCACTCAGCCTATTCTAAAGCTTGATAAAATGTCATATACACAAATTAAAAATAAATCTGTTTACCCTGTGCTTTTATAGTTTAATATTTCATGCAGAACAGAAGTCTATAAATAAAACTGTTTAATTTTCAAAACTGATACAGCCCCAAGCCACCCTGAATTCTACATACTTACATCATCACTGAAGCTTTATTTTTAACACTTTAAAAGAATTAAAATTGATTTGGGTTTACTGAAAATGTCAGATTATTATCCTGAGATGACAGTGTAGAAAAGGGTCCACAGAAGGGGAGAAGCTCTGACCTTCCTAAGCCACAACCTATAGGGATCAGCAGTGCAGGCACGGCACAACTTTCAGTCTGAGACTTCCAGCTGCTTTACACAGCCTAACTACAGCAAGAGACATTAACTTCTTTTCTATTAGTTGTGAAACACTGGGAGGCTTTCTGTAAGAGTGAATAGAAAAGTCTCTTTCAAAAGTAGAATAGTGATTACCAGAGAATAGGGGAGAAGGAAGAGAGGGAAATGGATAATGGGTACCACAACACAATTAGATAGGAAAAAAAAGTGACAGTTTACAACATTTTATATTTTATAAAGAACTAGAGAAAGAAGTGTGAAGGCTCTCAAAAAGTAAATGGTAAATGCTTAAGGAGATAGAAATGCTAACTGCTGATTTATCACACCATATATACGCATATGGAAATATTGCACTGTTCCCCATAAACATGTCAATTAAGCATTTTTTTTTTTTTTTTTTGGTACTGGGGATTGAACTCAGGGGCACTCGACCACTGAGCCACATCTCCAGCCCTATTTTGTGTTTTATGTAGAGACAGGGTCTCGCTGAGTTGCTTAGCACCTCGCCATTGCTGAGGCTGGCTTTGAACTCGCAATTCTCCTGTCTCAGCCTCCCTGAGTGCTGGGATTACAGGCTGGAGCCACCGCGCCTGGCTTCAATTAAGCATTTTTAAGATAAAAAAGCTTTTTTCCTGAAATGCCTACATGTTACTAGAACCAGTTGGACTCTCCTCTGAGTGTTCTACTTTTTGCCCTAACATGTGTGCAAACCTCCAGAGCAAGGACAGATATTATAATGCCTCATTTCCAACATGTCCAGCAAATGACTGAAGCCCATGAAATGCTTGTCAATCGTACTGATAATGACTAAGTTCTGTTTCAAGTTCCTTCCAAAACTCTGGGCACAGAGTCAAAGGATGTGCTTTCAAACCATGGCTTGACTATTTAGCCATGTAGATATCTCCTTTCTAAAGTTCAGTTTTCATCTTTAGAATTGATTCTCTATGATGCGTATGAATTATCAAAATCCCCTGGTGTGAAGGAGAATAAGACAGAACAAGAGAAATTAAGAAGCAGCTCTACAGCATGTCAGTCTAGGAATCTCCAGTATCTCCTGAATATAAAAACCCAAGGCTTTTATCAGGTTATTATTTTTTCCTTCATCAGAACCTTCTAAACAATACTTGCTTCAGTTGAAGCTCTGAGTTGCTATGGCTTGGAAATGTCCCTCAAGCAGCTCCTGTTAGTCACTGCAAGAATGTTCAGAGGGGAAATGATTAGATCATGAGATCTGTAACCTCATCAGTGGATGAACCCAGTGGATAGATTAATAATTGAAATTGGATTACTGTGTGGTATCTATAAGCAGATGGGGTGTGGTTGGAAAAGTAGTTTGGTGGGGTCATGCTCTTGGGGATTATATTTTGTTACTGGCTTCTCCCCCCTTCTCTCTCCTTGCTCCCTGTCTCCACCCTGCCAGTTGACATGAGCTGAGCAGCTTTTTGCTACCATGATGTTCTGCCTCACCTCAGGCCCAGAGCAATGGCGTCTACTAGCCATGGACTGAACCTCTGAAATTGAGCCCAAAATAAACTTTTCCTCCTCTAAATTGTTCTCATCAGTTATTGTTCACAGCAATGAAAAGCTCACTAACATAACATAAGGTATATTTTCATTATCTGTATAAACACATTAATAGTAGGCTCCAAATTGCAACTCTCATGTATATCATTTTATCCCATAAAACTTCTAGATATGAGCTTATGGCTAGAAATTATATTACATCCTGGAACATCAAGAAATGAAACCGAGGGGAAACATAGGACCTATCCATGGTGAAGTAGCAAGTTAATAGAACTTTTAATGTTACAGAGATCACTAATTTTTGAATTTGAAGTCACTGGATTCTAGGACTGCTTCTTACCTTTGAGAGCTATTTAATCCTTCTGAGGCTCAAGCTTCACATCCACTTCTGGGAGGAGAGAGTATCTTCCTCTGATGGATCATCCCTGCCTATATCAGAGCTGGGCTAGGGTTTCTAATAAGGGAGACCATGTGAATACATATTGGAATGCCATACACAAAATTTAAAGTAAGAATATTAATAGAATGATGAAGATTTGGGCCTATTTTTTCTTCTATTAGACGTTGGGTTTCTGGTCTGATTCCCAGGTCCTTGATCCACTTTGAGTTGAATTTTGTGCATGGTGAGAGATAGGGGTTTAGTTTCATTTTGCTGCATATGGATTTCCAGTTTTCCCAGCACCATTTGTTGAAGAGGCTGTCTTTTCTCCAGTGTACGTGTTTG
>PVHX01015523.1:0-46391 GCA_004024805.1 Geosciurus inauris
GCTTATTGATAATGAATTATCAATTTTTTGTTTGCTAGTAAAAAAGGTCAAAAACGTTTGCATTTTACTATTGTTATATTTGTTTACAGTATGTTGAGTACATTTTCGTGTTTTTCTATGATTTTTTTGAGGTGGGGGTGTTAAGGGAAGATATATTACTAGCTAAGGAGAAGTCTACTCGGTATCAGTTATGTTTTGAAAAGAAAAAAGCATTTCCAATATAACAAATCTAAAGTTCTGAGCTGGGTGCGGTGGCACAAGCCTGTAATCCCAGCACTTAGGGAGGCTGAGACGGGAGAATCACGAGTTCAAAGCCAGCCGCAGCAATGGCGAGGTGCTAAGCAACTCAGTGAGACCCTGTCTCTACATAAAACACAAAATAGGGCTGGGGATGTGGCTCAGTGGTTGAGTGCCCCTGAGTTCAATCCCCAGTACCAAAAATAAATAAATAAATAAATAAATAAATAAAGTTCTGGAAGAGTATGATCATTTTTAACTTAAAATTACAAATATGATCAAAATTTTTAGACTTCTATCCTTCCATTCTTTATTGTACATTATATTCTTGCCCTTCCCAGGGACTCACCAATAACCCCAAGAGTTCCTTCTGGCCTAATAACCTGGGACTTATCATAATGGTCTTGGAAGCTTTATTTACTATACAAGAAAACTACACTCAACCCCAGGTCCATGGAAGAGTTTTTTCAGCACTGAACTTAACCACCTCATTTTAACAAGGCTATTAGAACTTTAGTAAGTTGTGCCATTCTTGCTTTCTGTGGTATTCCTGGATACTAATTTATTCAACAACTTCTTAGGGGTTTTTCCTATTGTTTTGAGAAGAAACTAGGTTTTTGAGGATAATGACAGCTTAGGATGAAGCTACTTGCCAATTTACCCTGTAACACACTATCTGGCATCCAGTTGATAGCTAATAAATATTTATTGAGCAGAGATATTTAAAAATATATTTTCTCCATATTAACCTCCCTTTCCTTGCTCTAAAACCCATCCACCACTGCAAATGAAAATTCTGTAAGCTTTACTTTTAATATTTTTTTTTGTTCCTTTGCAGTGCTGGGGATCGAACCCAGGACCTCATGCATGCTAGGTAAGTGTTCTGTTGAGCAACACCCCAGGCTCTCTGCAAGCTTTATTTTTGTCAAGATAATTACAGAAGATTTCACTTCTCTCTTGGAGTAGGGAAGGGGATAAATGATTTTTGTGGCACCTAGTTTAGGATTACCCGGAGACACTTAAATATTTGGATTCCTAAACAGTACTTCATACCTACTACACAAGTACTCCAGAGGTGGAGCCGGCGGCAGCCTTATTTTAAAGAATTTCCTTAGGTGAGTCTGCCTACCCAATTTTGGACTGGATGGTCCCAGAATTAATCTCTAGACTTTAGAGGCACATACCTGTTAAGAGTTGGGCTGCAGCAGCTCACCTGATTCTAGAAGGAGAAACCAGTTTTTTCCTTTTATGTTTTTTTATCTTCTGACTTGTTTCTTCAAACAATGAGGCACCAGGGAAAGAAACATGAAATGTGTTTTTTTTTTATGCAGATACTAAGGAACTGTCTCACACTGTATAGCCAATAATAGTGACATGGCATGTAGATTGTTTCCAGTCAATAGGTGGGACACAGTGTTCTGCAGGTGACAGCTGAACAGGGTCAGGCCTCTTTGTCCAAGTCACTGTCAGTCTCATTTTAATATAGTAAACCCAGAGGGACAAATGCCAGTGGAGGTAAGGTTCTGCTTGTCCTCTCGCAACAGTACTGTACCAAGATCCTACTTTTGATGCCTGAAGGTTAGTATCTTAGTATATAGGGATTAAGATTGTCAGAGTTCTAGCCGGGCGTGGTGGCTCCAGCCTGTAATCCCAGCACTTAGGGAGGCTGAGACAGGAGAATCTCGAGTTCAAAGCCAGCCTCAGCAGTGGCGAGGCACTAAGCAACTCAGTGAAAACTGGTCTCTAAATAAAATACAAAATAGGGCTGGAGATGTGGCTCAGTGGTCGGGTGCCCCGGAGTTCGATCCTCAGTACCAAAAAAAAAAAAAAAAAAAAAGATTGTCAGAGTTTTAGCAAAGAATGACTCTGGATTTATTTACAATTTATAAATACATTCATTTATAATATAAATATAAATAATAACATTCATTTATAATATAAATGAATATTAAACAATCATTTTAATATGAAATGTTTAAATACTACAATATATGAAGACATCATTGCATAATCAAAAATTTCAAAGTATTGGCTCAATTTACACCCAGAACCATTGTCTAATATGGTAATGAAAGAAATACTACTGCATTTATAGTTTTCAGTTGTAATAGTTTAACTGTTGCTTGTATTTATATTGATGGCATGAAATCTAAAAAACAATGTAAGAGCTTGCTTTCATCACTATGGGAATTTCCCTTATCTCTACTGTCAGTTGAAAAAAAATTTACTCTAAATAATATAATTTATTGAGTTTTGTTCTTGAGAAGAAGAAACACACTAAGTACATGAAGTTAGGCTTGTGTAGACACAAGTACAAGTAGGTTTTTTTTTTTTTTACAGAGATTACATGTACTCTCTTTGTAAATAACTCATTTTCTTATTTAGAAAAGCAATCATCACTGATTCTGTATTGTCGGAGAAATACAGAAAAGGATAAACAACAAAACAAATTTTGCTCACTTCCATTTAAGCCATCTAACATACTAGTTTGTTTTAGGGGAAAAGCAGAAATAGAGAAAAGAGAGTTTACATTTAAGAAGTACCTGGCAGGCACTGTTATTTAAATTTGTACAGGTCATTCCACTTAATTCACTCAACAACCTTTTGTGACAGGCGTTGTTATTTCCATTTTTTAAGAATATGAAAATTGAAGCTCAGAGACATAAATTAATTTTCTTGGGTTGAACCAAGAATGTGCAGAGTTTGGTCTGTCCAACTTTAAAGGTTTTCTTGCCAGTATTCAGTGATTTGTTTTCAAGTCTAGTCTGCTTTGCTCAGGCACTAAAATAGGAGATTTTCCTCTCCATGCACATGAAAGTAGTTACTCAGGAACTGTACTCTAATGTGTTTATTGTGATGGTTGGGTATGGTCTGAGGAGGAGAAATTGGGCTCTTTGTAGTCGTAATGACTTGTAGGGTGCTTCCAGGTAGGGCTCTTTGGTGGCATCAGCCACTTTCTAGGGAGAAATAGTTATTTGCTTCAATTCTGTTCTACCTCAGTGCGGGGGTCAAATGTAGAGACAGAGACCAATGCAAAACCTGCCAGTGTATATTTTAAATAATTCCACATGGGAAGCTAGAGTGATGAATATGATTTTCTCAAAATTAGTTTAAAAACTCATTTTCTTCTGCTTCCAAGTTGGCCCCAGGCAACACAGCATTTTAAGTTTCCAGAGACCCATTGAAGTTAGGGGCAAGGCCATGTAATGTGGCTGTGGAGGGGTGCAAGGGTTAGGGGAGGCGGGTTCTGGCCCAGGTGTTTCCAATCTGTATCAGGAGATACAGGGGAAAGCCCAAGAGGGATACAGGCAAAATTGCTGCCTTTTCTTGGCCAATACATACGATGCTGCCTCTGGCTTAGTGCCCCGAATGCTGTGCCTCTTCTAGGTTTGCACAGGGAATGGAACTCAGGGCAGGATGAGCGGCCCAAGCTGGATGGACCATCTAGTACAGCCCTGCCTCTGAAAATGGCACCCACTGGTGTGGAGCCCCATCCACCTTGGTTCCTTGGTGGGATATGGTGTGGAGGGATATCTTCCCCAGCCAATGGCAGCATTCTTATTATGGATGAAGAAGAGGTGAAGGAGACCTTGGGGCTCTTTTGGACTGTGTGGCAGAAAGCAGGTTCACCAAGGTCAGATGGTGAACAAGGTGAAGGATACTTTTAGTGTACCCAGTCTTTGCTTTGCTTTTCTTTTTAAAAAAATATTTGAGTTGTACATGGACACAATACCTTTATGTAATTAACTAATTAATTTTTATGTGGTGCTGAGGATCAAACTCAGTACCTCACACGTGTTATGCAAGTGCTCCACCACTGAGCTACAACCTCAGCCCCCAGTCCTTGCTTTTCTTGTAGTCCTTTCTCTTTTCTTAATGTCTGCATGCCCTCACCAAGAAATACCTTAGCAAAGCCTACTTTTGCTCCCTGGACATTGGTTTTTCCCCCCAAGTTGGGTGTTCATGCAGAGGAATGAAGTTTAGCTGGCATTTGAACAAATATCTGTTTGACTAGTTATGTAATAAATGTATTCATCCAAAAGGAAAGAGTAAATAAAATATAAAAAATTAATGGCTATTCTCACATAGGATGTTGTGTTAGGTAGGATAAATGCTAAGCTGCTTTAACAAAGCGATCCCCAAGGTACAGTATCTTATATAAGAAAGAAGTTTGTCAACAAGGTAGGTGTCTGGAACTAGATTTGGGGAGAGACTTGGATTCTTTCCATTGTCATCCTCTGTGGCACTGACCTCTGGGGATTGAGATTGCCCGGTGACTTTGCTAGCTCTACCTTGTCAGAAGGGAGAAAGAGGAACTTTATAGCAAAGGGTTTCCTTTAAATAAAGAAATCTCTATGTTATGTATTATATTATGAATGTTTATGTTCTGTTGTCACATGGCTCTACCCAGGTGCAAAGGAGAGTCGACAGTCTTGTCTACAGCCAGAACTAGCATGTAAGGTGCTTCGTTGCCTCCATCCAAAAGGGCAGAATGAGAACTACAGAACAGTTGGCAATTTCTACCACAGATTAAAAGGCTGAGCATGAATTTAGAGAAAACTAGTAGATAACATAGTACAAATTGTACAAAAATGGGATTGAACAAAATTGCAAGAGAGGTACAGAAATGGCTGAGGCTTAGGAAATGCTGCGCACGAATGATTGATAGATAAATTTTAAGTTCTTCCTTCTGTTGACAAAACGGGAGACTTAAGCAAAGTGCACTTGAGAGGTTGGGCTTAGATCAAGCTTTCAGACTTTCTCTCTTCCCTGGGCTGTGTGTTGTGGATCTTCTGCTAACCTAATTTTAATTTGCAGTTAATTCTAATTTCTCCTTGGAACATAATCTGCAAAAAGGAGGTATTAAATGAATATTGAGTCCCCTTCCACTGTTGAAGTTTCTGAGAATTTCTTGTTATGGAGCTTCATCTTTCACAGAGGACATTTTTTTTTTTTTTTTTTTTGGACTGGAGCAGAGACATAGGCATCCCAGAATCCCAGCAGTCTCTCATCTAGTGGGTTGGGATCTGTCTATTAGGATAGTTACTGACAAGATATGGTCTATATCTCCTCCCAGGGCTGGCTACAGAGAATTCCTGGGCTCTGTTTTTATTCTCCTGCTTTTGGGAAGTGTGCCATCATTTTTGGGGGGGTCAGCCATGAGAGGCCCCTACAGTGTGGTCTTCCAAGTTGTGATCCTTACAGGGAAGGGGAATCCCCTGTTTGGTGGTAAAGTTTTATTTGTTGTAGGATTTCAGTGGCTTCAGGTTCTCTACTCTTTCCTCTTCTCAGGGATCCTTTTTCAAATAGATTGAATAATGCAATGTGGGATTTTTGTAGTTTTTTTAGAAAACTGTTCAATTCAAGAAACATGTAAGGAATTTATACTACATCAGGTACTATTCTAAGCATAAGGAGATACACAGACACACAAGACAGAGTCCCTGTCCTAAGTTGCTCGCAAATCTTCCCATGACAGTTTAGACAGCCAGCCTTGAGATAGAAGCGTATAGGAACATTTTTCAAAGTGTTTTATGTCACTTCATTTCCAGAGAAGCTTAATGATCTGTGGGCTATTTTACGAGAGTAGAGTTAAAACGTTTAATATGTGTATGAAATGGTGAAAGTTTTTCTAAATTATAAAGATGGCAAAGAAACAATTTCTTAGCCTACTTCCTTTCCATGCTTCTTGCTCATGAAAAGTCAACCAAGAATGATCAAGGAGCAGTCAATCAAGAATAAGCAAGGATCATAATAGCAAAGTGAGTATAAATGTTGTTATGTATAGTGATAATTTGTTTTTTTTGGTACTAGTGATTAAATCCAGGGGTGCTTTACCACTAAGCTGCATCCCCAGCCTTTTTAAATTTTGAGACAGGGTCTCACTAAGTTGCTGAGTCTGACCTTGACACTCCTCCTGCCTCAGCCTCCCCAGTCTCTGGGATTACAGGAGTGTGCCACTGCTCCTAGCTATAATGATAATTTTTTTTTTTTTGGTACTGGAGATTGAACTCAGGGATACTGGACCCCTGAGCCACATCCCCAGCCCTATTTTGTGTTTTATGTAGTGACAGGGTCTCACTGAGTTGCTTAGTGCCTCTCCGTTGCTGAGCCTGGCTTTGAACTTGCGATTCTCCTGTCTCAGCCTCCCTAAGTGCTGGGATTACAGGCTTGCACCACCGCGCCTGGCTTAATGATAAAATTTTAATTCAACTCTTTTCCCAATCATCTAGAAGAAAAAAACCCCAAATATTTCACAACATTCACAATTCTATCTTCAAGCTCTTTGCCACAGTATCTTTTTATTCTTTTCCCAATAATAACAATCACTATAGCAAATGAGGCAGCTCTTTTGGTTTGTTATGAGTGTGCACCTTTGAGCTGCATTGTCTGGACTTAAATCCTATCTTGCAAATTACATATCACATGATCTGGAAGACATCAGGTAAAAACTTTGTGCCTCAGTTTTCTCATCTATAACATGGGGGGAATAATAATACCTTTAGTATTGTGTGAAGAAAGTAAGTTAATATTTCTAAACTATTTAGAAAAATACCTGACACTTATTACTTGGCAGTGTTTATTAAATAAATAAATGAATATGAAATTCAAATTCACTTAATGGACACAAACTATTGACTTAAAGCTGGTATCAATTTCTTACTATATGTTATATGTTTATGTTTATATTCAAAACTTTATTGATCAACCTTGTACATTTTAATTTTTATACATAAATATCTTTTTTTTTTCTTTTGGTACCAGGAATAGAACCCAGGGATGCTTAACCACTGAGCCACATCCCCAGCCCTTTTTTTATATTTTATTTATAGACAGGATTTGCTAAATTACTTAGGGCCTCACTAAGTTGCTGAGGCTGGCTTTGAACTCACAATCCTGCCTCAGCCTCCCGAGCCACTGGGATTACAGGTTTATAAATGTCTTCTGACTTTAAAAGTTTTGCAAAATCTCTGAACCAGTTAGTTTCTCAAAATGCCTTTCAGGCCAATAATTTGATCACTGAATACAGGAAAAATTCTGTGTCTTATATAGACATCGAAGGATTTTGTTTGTACATCTTAATTGTGACTGGGAAGAAGACTGTTCTCCTTGTCCACTATTTTTGTCTCTCCCTCTGACTGATTGATTAATGCAACTCATATTTCCACTTGGAAAATGCTACAGAGACTTCATTAGAGAATTCATGAATGTCTAAAATACCTGACATCCCAAAAGGGGAGGGAAAAACTCTGTATTACCATAGTGCATGGTAGTTAATTCTGAATACTGTAAAGACATCAAGGAAAGGCCATGATGTTTCAAGAAAGAGAGGAACTATTTCCAAATGAAGAGCCTCATTGAAAGGAGGTATTAAAGCTTGGGATTTATGGGAGGATTTCTCTATGTGATGGAGAGGTAGGGTGTGGCAGGAAGGGACATGGTGAAATAATTTCTGGACTTGTGTTGGTGATCTGTGGGACATTCATGTGGAAGGGTCCTGAGGGAACTGGAATTCCTAAGAGAAGCCAAGGCAGGCATAAATTGTGTTACCACCTGCCTAGAGGTAGTAGGCCAGGTAGTACAGTGGATTCAAATGTACAGGAGAACTCTTTAATGCTTCTCTCCACTTTCAGTAGAGAAAACCCAGGGTGCTTACCCAACGAACCACTTCCCCGTGCCTTTTTTTTTTTTTATTTTGAGACAGGGTCTTGCTAAGTTGCTTAGGGCTTTGCTAAGTTGCTAAGGCCAGCCTTGAACTTGAGATCCTCCTGCCTCAGCCTCCAGAGCTGCTGGGATTACAGGTGTGCACCACCATGCTTGACTCTACTTTTTAAACATGTGGTAGGATCATTTAGTACCTAAGTTATCCCTATTTTGCTACTGAGGAAACAACTGTTTCAGATAATTTAAGCAATTTGCCTACTGACCCACGGACATCCCAAAAGCGGAGGAAAAAAAATAAAACACTATTTCCATAGTGTATGGTAGTTAACTCTGAACATTGTAAATGCACCCATGAAAGTCTGTGCTGTTTCTATTGGACCACACTGTGTGTAAGGTGGGTGGGTGTTTTGAGAGGCAGAGTTTTAGGAGAGGGGCATTCCAGGCTAAGAGAGCACTATGCACAGAGAGGAGGGGGGCCGCACAAGTGGCGAGTGGGTTTGGGAACCAGTTAATTATATAAGCTCACGAGAAGGGAGGCAAGGCTATGAGCCGAGTGGTGGGAAAGGGGGTTGGTGTGGGGAGAGGTAGGAGCCCTGAATGCCAGGGTAAGGAAGTGGCATTCCTTCAGTTTCTACTGATATCTTTTAACATGTGTTAGATCACATCCAAGGATGTATTTATCAACTCTTTGAAGAGTTTTTCTCCCTTTCTAAAAAAGACAAATAAGGCAAAATGGTCTAAAATGGCAGATTGAGGATTTGGAGTAAGATAGTCACACACCTACTAAGTTCTGCGCTCAATGCTACCTGCTGGGGCAATGGAGAGAGAGCCAGAGATCCCGCCCTCTTAGAGGTTCTGGAGATACCAGGGAAAGAATGTATGGAATAGCTGATGAGGGAACCCAGCATCTCTTTCTCTGGAGGACAGGCTCTCATATATCTTAAAGAGCTTAATAATGAGATTGTCTTGTTTTGGAAAATAAAAAAAGAGGTAGAGTCTGGCAAGGTGATTTTTTGAAGTGGAACATTAGAAAAGGCTCTGAAATTCCAAGGATATAATGAATGCATATACTATTGTCATTAAAGTGGGAAACTGCACTGGTGAAACTGTAAAAGCTTCTTTGGGAAGAAAACAGTGCAGAGTAACTGAAAATCGTGCAATTAGACAGAGCAGGAGTGTTGGCATCTTGCTTGAAGCCTGCTGAGCTATAAGACATGTGACTGAAGGTCAAGGAGAGTATGCAAGTAGATATGGATTAATAAACACGCTGGAGTGTCTTACTGAGATAGTAATATTTGGATTATAAAACACTTTTAAAAACTATTTGAGCCCATGATTAATTGAGGCTCACAAATTTCAAGCAGTGAAATGTGTTTTACTGCAATTGCTATTAAGAACTCCTATCAGCTATCCGATTCCTTGATTTCCCTAGTGAATTTTATAATCTAAATTAAACAGAGAAGGGTATAAATTTTCCATTTTTTTGGATAGCTGATTAAAACCAATATCATCTCAATATACTGTTACATAGTAGTTATATCTGACTCTGTGGAACAATTTATTATGTATCTGATTACTTTCAGTATTTTTATGAATTGATCATAAGCCAATTTGAAAACTTACTGATCTAAAATAAGTTCAATAATAACAGAATATACTGCCTGTAAGAATTAATAATGAAATAAATCAGGATGCATGGAAATTAGCATCTCTTCTTGTATAAATTATACTGTCACCAGACTATGAATTATTTCTTACAATATATTTCTAGCTCCACATATAATCTGTGGTTCCTATTTTATAAATATGCCTTAGTGAGAAAAAGTATTTTTTGAAAATATTTCTTTCTCAAAAAATCTGCAAGAAAAGAGGAAAAAAACCAAGAGAATAATGACTTTAATATTTGTACAAAATTCTAAAAATGCTATTCTCTTTTTATGAACATAGCTTTAGTTTCTGAATAGCATATATGTTCATTTAAGTATGGAATACATTTGCTAATAGTGATTTTTCTCAAGTTTTGCTTGCATACAGAAAAGCAAGAGCAATTCATCATGAAAGACTTGAGATAGAGAAAAAAATGACAAGGACATAATGATATAATGACACAATGACATAAGTGCAGCCATCTTATGGCATCACAGAACAGAAGCCGAGCAGAGGGAAACCACACGAAGAGGCTCTGGATGCTTGTTCTTATGATCACAAATCATGAAATAAAACCCAAGTTTCTCAGAAGTGGGGACAGTTTCCTCCCTCTTGCAAATGCTGCTGGGTTCTGATTCTTCTCGATGAGCTGGCAAATGCACTTTCCTCAGGGTGCAGGAGTCGTGACATCTACCTCTATCTCAGGAGGTTTTTGTAGGTGCTGGAAAGAATTTTTATCCTATATTTGAGGGTGGGTTAAATTCACCTTATGGAGTGCCCGTGACAAGCCCACAGGGGTGGGGGAAGTAGATAATTAGATGCTGTGGCTTTGGGGATGTGTGTGGTGCCTAATTCTCCCTTTCTCCTTTAGTCTCAGCCTCCAGAAAGTCCGTGAAAGGGCTCTAGCTTCTCCCGACCCTCTGCTTGAACATACATCTGAGCAGCAGACTGTCCTGACTTCCAGGTGTCTTGGGATTTACACATTTTGGTTAGTTTCTTCCTGAGCATCATGAAGAAATAAAGGCCACACCCTGAAGGCCACACTGGTGCTCCCAGGAGTCTGCGTTCTGTCAGTTCGTGGTGATCTGACCTGACAGCACCTGTCCCTACAATGGTTCCTCACAATTTCTCCTTCTTAGGCGTGATCCGGTGTGTGTGACAGTTACTTCCTTACTCTAGGCATGTCCCTTCTCTGACGTTCCTGTTACATCCATGCATTGCTGTGTTCACAGGGATGACTTTCAGTACACAGGAGGATGTGCATTGGTTATATGCAAATCCTATACTATTTCATAGACGGGACTTGGAAATCCATGGATTCTGGTGTCTACAGGGGTCTCGGATTCAATCTACCCCAGATGCCAAGGGACTATACTATATTTTCTGATGATATTCTGATATAGAAAGCAGGCATCACCCAGAATAGGAGTGGGGAGGCAAGTTAATGTGATTAAGAGATGTCTCAAAGCCTCCTAGATTTAATATATCCTCCTTGCCAGCTAGTCAAAGTGCAAAATTTCCACCAGTTGGTGTCTTTGAGCTTAGAGCTAAGGTCCAATTTCTCTCCTGCCTGTCATTTATTTATTTATTTTTTTGTACTGAGGATTTAACCTAGGAGCACTTTACCATCAAATTACATCCTCAGTCCTTTTTATTTTTATAAAATAAAGTTCTCACTAAGTTGCTGAATGTCTTGCTAAATCACTGAGGCTAGCCTCAAACTCCTGATCCTCCTGCCTCAGCCTCCCAAGTTGTTGGGATTGCAGGCATGTACCACCTGCTCCTGGCTTCTCCTGTCTGTCATCTTTTTAACTGCCACGTGACCATGCTCTTATTAAAAAGGCACATGTGGGGGCTGGGGTTGTGGCGCAGTGGTAGCGTGCTCGCCTGGCATGCGGGAGGCACTGGATTCGATCCTCAGCACCACATAAGAATAAAAATAAAGATATTATGTCCACCTATAACTAGAAAATAAATATTTAAAAAAAAAAAGGCACATGTGGTGGTCCAGGTGGGCACATGAACTCAGTAACAGTTGGATGTTAGTTTACCAGGTTGGCTCACCGGAAGCCTAGGGAAAATCTCCTGGATTTGGACAAGTGAGTTGAGTTTCAGCGGACCAGAATAGGGCCAAGAGTCTTGAGTGCTCTAGGAATCTAACAGCACAGGGAGGACTCCAGAACCTAGGAGGAAGCGGGCACACCTGTGTGGGAGACAGAATTCTGAGATGGCCTCCAAGGACTCTTGCCCTAGCATCAACTCCTCCCCTGGAGGGTGGGCAGAACCTGTGGGTAAGATGAGATGATCCACACTTGGAGGGCACCTAATATGTGATGGCTGAGGAGTTGTGGGGTGCCCTTTCCTCCTTCCCTTTTCTTCACAACACTCGTATACAGGCTATATTGTTCTAAAACATGAAAGATGCCTTTTGCATTTGGTTGTGCCTATTGCAGGGATTCTAGCCTGCCTGCTTTTTATTAATAATGAAGGCCAAGGGTAGTCAGGAAAGAGCACATTCTGACGTTCACTGCGCTGCTCTTTTCTCAACAGCTTGCTTTATCTCCAAGCCTTGCCACTCCTCATCCCAGTCCCTGCCTT
This sequence comes from Geosciurus inauris, assembly GCA_004024805.1. Classification (NCBI taxonomy): domain Eukaryota; kingdom Metazoa; phylum Chordata; class Mammalia; order Rodentia; family Sciuridae; genus Geosciurus; species Geosciurus inauris. The sequence goes on from PVHX01015523.1 coordinate 12,148, forward strand.
GGGTTTGGAGCCATGGAGACAGCTTCTACTCCATAAGGACTGCATCGCCCCCTTGTGGGAGCCCTGTTGCTTCCCACATAGGTGTGAACTGTGCTTTCTACCTATTTAGGGCTCCAGTGTGACTCCTGCATATGCCCAGGCCACTCTGTCCTCTCTCCCTGGTTAGTGTCTTCCCAGACAGTCTCTTGAGCCTGCATGTCCTCCAGTAGAGGCAGCTGGACAGCAATGGCTTGAATGTCTTCCTTGTCATGAGAGAGTGAGAGACACCCACGGCCTGGCAAGGAGAGGGCATCATGGAGTCAATGCACCTGCTCTTGATAGTGATCCCCAAGGCCCCGAGGCTTGGGCTTAAGCAATGGTGCCAACCCCCAAGTAGACATTCAATCCATGTTAATTGATGGTAATGAATGATAGATCTAGGATTTAACACCCCAGACCATGGACCCCAGTGTGGTTGAACCACAAAAGCCATGTATCAAGACTGATGCATAAGTGATCCAATCAATAGGGCTATTGAGATCTCTGAAAATAATGGAATTTTAGTATCAGTTGATCCAAGGGCTACTTTGGATCACAGCTCAGTCTTGGGCTCTCGTAGACACATCTTACTCTTTTAGGAGACATAAAAATGGGCCAGATGGCTTGCTGCATATGTTGGGGAGCCCCATCACCCACAACTCAGGAGGCTGGCTCCTTTCTGTGGCTGCTGTTGCTACTGTCCTCCACTGGGTGGTTTCTTCATTAAATTGATAAACATACACACACACACGCATATAGATTATACTCATCAGGAGTAATGATATTCACATACTATCCACTTTATTATGCAGTTAAATTTACATCACATGGTACAAGAAATACTTAGAAGAATGTGATATTTGCTCAAGTGAGAAGGAGGCATATGTTTTTGCTCCTATACTTGCAGGTTTGTGCTTTCAGGTTGTGCTCTGCTGGGTGGGTCCACTTGGTTCAGTTGAGTGGGGCTGCTGATTAACCTTGGGGGTCAAGTTGGCCTCATGAGTATTCATTCCAGGGCCGTGACAGAGGAGGCAGCAGTGATCTGATGGGGAATGCTCTTCTCAGCACAGTGCCAGAGTGGTAAGAGAGCACACGGAAACACCTTGCCTGTACAGCCAGGCTTGGAACTGGTACCCTGTCTTATCTGTCCACATCTCATTGGGCAGAGCAAGTCGTGAGACTGAACTCCAGACATGGGTGGGAATGTATACTCCTGTCTTGGAGGAGGAAGGCAGGGAATAAATGTGTGTGTAGTGTCCTGGGGAGAGAACCCAGAGCCTCACACATGCTAGGTAAGTGTCCTACCATTGAGCTACATCCTTCGGTCCAGAAGTGAGTGAATATTTTTGAACACTGATTTCATTTACCCCAGGGAGCAAGATGAATATGTGTGTGTTTTAGATTGTTTTCCATTGCTGTAATAAAATAACTGAAGCTGAGTACTTTGTAAAGAAAGGAGATTTATTTAACTCATGGTTCTGGAGGTTCAAGAACATGGTGCCAATATCTGCTCAGTTCTGGTAAGAGCCTTGTGGCAGATGGCATCTCAATGGCAGGAATATATGTGGAAGAGATCCCATGACAAGATAGGAAGACAGAGACTGGAGAGGGAGTAAGTAGTCTTGCTCTTTTTTGGTACCAGGGATTGAACTCAGGGGAGCTTAATTATTGAGCAACAACCACAACACTTTTAATATTTTATTTTAAGACACAGTCTCACTAAGTTGCTTAGGGCCTGGCTAAGTTGCTGAGGCTGGCTTTGAACTTGTGATCCTCTTGCCTCAGCGTCCTGAGCTGCTGGGATTACAGGCATGTGCCACTGTGCCTAGCGGCTTGCTCTTTTTATAACAACCACAGTCTTGGGAACTAATCTATTCCTTCTAGACCTGACCCACTCATGCAAGACAGCATTAATCCATTCATGAGTGCAGTGACCCCGTGATCTAATTACCTTCCACTAGGCTTCGCCTCTTAAAGTTTCCACCTCAACTCTTCTGTGTTGGGGACCAAATTTCCAGCACATGAAACTTTGGTGGGGGGTAAACCATAGCTAGCCATAGCAGAGTGTCTGTGTTTTCTGCCTCTTAAAACACATAAGCACCCACTCAGTCAGTAATATCTCTGACATACTGAAAGATTTTTAGTGCTTGGACATTAAATTTATCTGACAGGTACACAAACATGATCCTGAGTAGTGTTCAACTGTTTTAGCACTAGAGCTTCCCCTGTATTAATTTCTTCTGCTCTCTATTCTGGCCTCTCCCCATTAATTCAGGTCACTCTCTGTTAAAAAACGAGACAAGAGAGTGTTTCAAAGAAAAATGTTCTCAATGAAATATTTAAGCCTGGTTAAAACTACCAGCAAGATGGAGTTGAATGTTTTATGTGATAACCCATGCTCAAATCCTGGTTCCCTGCAGATGGGAAGGGATGAACTACGGTGGTAAACTCGTGCCTTGCTCCAGTCACTCTGAGGAATTGTGTGGTAGCATTTGTCCCCACACTCAAAGCCAGGCATCTGTGCTGAGGGGTTGGCTTATCTCAGTTTGTTCAACAAGAGGAATGGAAATGAGAGTTTCTAGTGCCTGTCACTCTAGGGAAAGGACCCGGGGAAGAAAGGGAGCATGTGGAGGTGTGTTCATATTTACTGAGGACCTGCCATGGGCTAGTGACAGTGACTTTCATTTTGGATGAGGGGACTGTGGCTCAGAAAGGTTATCTAGGTCTCGTGGTTAGGAAGAGGCAAGTTCTTCGCTAAGCAAGTTCCTTCAACTCCTTCTCATATGATGCAGTATTTGGTTTTAATCACTCTCATTATCTTTGTTTAGAAGAATGCTGGCTTTTCTAAAGTGGTGAGGAACCAAAAGTCAGAAGAATCCCACAAGGGAGACAAGCCCACCTGCTTTATCTTGGTGCTTCCGGGGCAGGTGACCTTCTGGTTTGGAAGTGTGGACAGTGGCCCTTTTCCATTACACTACATGGAAATCCCCCTGGGGACAGAGCCTGCATCATGCCTGAGAGCTTCTGGATTCCAGCTCTGATTTGGATGCAGAACAGAGTAGTTGAAGCCATCAACTCAGCTATCATTTGGTTCTCTATGGTTAATTATTAGCCAAATATTTATTATAGCAATTAAAGAAGAGACGTGGAGAGCAAGGATAAACCAAGAAAGTACCTATAGTAAATGAGTTCCTATCCCACATTCCTTCCCTCCCTGATGGTATATGGGGGGAGATTGGAGGCACTTAGTCTCTGAACATCTCAAGCATATAGCATATGCCATTTGCATTGCTCAACACTCATGGTGTGTATTAAATGGAGGTCTCACTAGGTGCAGATAAATATGAAGAGTATAAAACATGAAGGTAATTGAAAAGAAGAAAAACACTGTGCTTCCAAGAAATGCACTAAGGGAATGGACTTTGCTGTCTCACACCACACAGACACAAACATGCACACCACACAAACCACACACACACACATACATACACATGAACATGCACACACATACACACAGTCTCTGTGGCTTGATGCTCAGTATAAACAAGTTTGTATCTTATGGGGAGAACTTTTCCCCTTGTGCTTAATGATTTCAAGGAAACTGCATGTTCCCTTGATATTTTGTGTCCAGCGTGAAGAAGCTGATTGTGTCCTAAATTCAAGAGTCACTATTTTGGGCAAAGCCTCTTGTTATAGGTTGGGTTGTATACCTGCCCCAAATTCATGCATTCATGTTTTTAACCCCAGTACTATAGAATGGGGTCTTATTTGGATAAAGTCTTTAGAGAAGTATGAAGTTAAAACGAGATCATTAGGTGGGGCCTTAACCCAGTATGTTTGGTGTCCTTATAAGAAGAGGAGGAAATCTAGATCAGTCATGCTTAGAGGGGAGATGATCTGAAGAGACAGAGGGAGGAGAAGACAGCTACCTACAAGCCACAGAGAGAGACCTGGAATAGATGCTGCCCCAGCAGCCTTTGAGAGAAGTCAATCCTGCCAACACCTTGGTGTTTGAACTTCGGTCTCTAGAATGGGGAGATGGTACATTTGTGCTGTTTAAGCCACCTGGTCTGTGGCATTTTATTATGGTAGCCTTTGTGAATGAATAGACCCCATTCAGAAAGACAAATGTACCAGATAAGAGTGGGGACAACAAAGGTGGGGACAAAGAAACAGATTGGGGAGAGTTAGACAACCTTACAATACATGTGGATACGATCGTGGCTGAGCTTGGGAATGGGGTTGGGATAATAGGTCATTGCAGTGAGTGCTCAATTTGTTTCCAATAAATAAAATATTAATTAGCCCAAACTTAGAATCAATCTAAAATTAGGTCAGCATTATTCTTGTAAAAAACATTTCAGTTAGAACATCACCATCTGGGTAGAGATGCCCAAGGGAAGAAAGGAATCTCCTCGGTGGGAATTTGCATCTATTTGGTTCCCTCGCCACTGCTGGATGTCCCCTCACAGGAATGTCTAGTGAAGGGAACCCTGGGCCCCTGAAAGCATCTGCTGTGAATTCCTTTAGGTGGGGATTTGATCAGGGCTTTATTCGTTCTGCTTTTTATTAAGATGAACTGCCAGTGTGTGTTATGTCTAGGCAACCACCCCGTGGAAACCCAGAAAAAGCTGCAAAAGAGAAACGAGGTAATCTCCTTGAAGTGTCTTGTCAGGGCCTTCCCAGGTCAGTGGGGAGGAGCTGGGCGCACAGCGTCCCTGAGATCTGAGTGGGGTTGCCAGAGTGCCGGGTGCCTGCTCCTGCCTGCCTCCTCACACACTTGGAAATCACAAAAAGCCTTTATGTCCACCGCAGCCTGGGAACTGGCTTTCATCATTGGTGCCAAAGACCCGCCACTCGCGGGTAATAAAGGACACGAAGATCAATCCCGAGGGAGAAGACTCCAGTTCCAGAATGTCCCTTTGTCTAGGAACAGCTGTGTGGAATTCAAGACTATCCAAGGATGTAAAGATCACAGGATCTCTTTCTTTCATTGTCTACTTGTTCGTCTGGGCTCCACACTGTGCATCTGCCATCCAAGGAGCTGCCCACCACAGTGAAGGCATGAGGCCTTAGGTTAAAGATTTATTCTTTTCGACAGAGGCTCGAGGTAATGGTTAACCCTCTCTTTGCCTTTCTTTCGTTTAAAAGCCCAATATTTTTGGAAATGTTAATGTTGGAAATACAATATGCAGAAATACACACACACACACGAGTGGATGAATCACATATGGAGAATTCCAAGAGTGATAAAGCAACCAACCCTCATGTATCCATCTATAACTCCAAGAAATAAATGCTTTCTTCTTTCAGGGATGTTGTATTAACACTCACAGAGCCTTATTTCTCTTTGGAACACTATTTTTTGGCATGGCTGTGTTAACCGGTCAAGCTGTGTGGCTCAGAGCATGGAAGGACATGACAAAACTTGACTTGGGTGATGGGATATGTCCTCCCACTGGCAGAATAAATATTAGCAAATAGAACACTGGCAGATCACATTGTGAGTGCATGTGGCTTGATTAAAAAAATCTATTTCAAAGCTGGTAGGAATGCAATTATATAAATTATATAGATTAATATCCACCCATCCAACCATTAATATTTGATCAATTCATAATTCATTAATTCATCAAATATTTACTGTGTGCTTAGTATGTCCTAGACATTCACATTCAGAAGGGGGGATGAGGGTGGGGAAAAGAGCCAGGGGCAGAGCTGTCCTTCTAGCCTGTTTTCTTCCCCCAGGTTAAGTGTTCTTGACTCTTTTCTCATGACATGAGAAATTGATGACCTTGTCCCAGGTATCCTAGTACAAAGCCTGCTCTAGCATTCTTGCTTCTAATCAATTAGGTATGGTTTGCCTTCTTAGATTCTCAGCTCTTTAACTTTCCTCTTGATTCACCCTCAATCTAGAATAAACTCCCAAAGGACCTCAGGACCTTAAACCCACATTGTGCCAGGATTTATTCTAGTGTTCTCTCTGGGAGTGGCACAAATGTCATAGAAGATGAGGACTCCACTTTCAGCCTGGCCTTGTTTGGGAATTACATGAAAAAGTTCAATCTATGCAGTGACATTTCTGGGAAGCAAGATGACCAGCAACTCTACCACAGTGGACCCTGGGAGTGGGAGCAGGTACAGCTCAAGGGGGAGCACAGTAGAAGTGGGTTAGGTACAAGATACAATGAGCTTAGTTTCCCTGGTTTGTGTGCTACACACTGAGCTGGGTTTGATGTAATTTCATTTTCATAAAACCTTCCTAGGTAGATATTCTAATCCCTGTTTTGCAGAGGAGGAAACTGAAGCTTTGAGAGATTATTGACGTGCCCAAAGTTTTTCAGTACGGACGTGACCATTCAGCTTCTTATTTAGGGGTGTCCAACCTCGAAGGCACTGTTCCAGAATGTCCCACAACCAGTCATCCTGTTTAACATGGCCCATGGCTACCACAGAGGTGCCTGTGGTCCTGGGGTATCCGTAATTCTCTACTGCTCAGGTAAGGAACTGGGCTAATTAAGGACAGAATGGCAATTGGTTGTTTTTCATTTTCTTATCATTCCTTTTACTGCCCTCTTTTTCCTTTCCAATATTCCCCTCCTTTTGAGGTATCCAGTGCCTCTGGCATAGAGGAGCAGCCAGACACAATGGGGTATGTAAGAGTTTGAGATGGAACCCAAATTGTGAGATTTCAGGCAAACTTCTGTTTTCCATCTGCAAAAATGGCGCCGGAGGGGTTGACTGCATGAGAAGGAGTCTAGCTGTAAAGCCAGGTATATACAGCAGAACTTGTCAGCTGGCACCTACTTGTTCTTACCTTGATCTGCCTACCACATCGCTTCGTGACCACGGCCTTCCTTGCCCACATCAATTGTCTTGTCCAAGGTTTGATCCTTCTGAGTCCCCCTAGATCTTGATAGTTCTTCCTGAGGCATTTATGACAATTAAAAGTGGAATGGTTATCTCTTTTCTGGGGACATCTTTGCATTTTAACAGGAATTTTTTACACATAACAACTTAGCACAAAGAATGAATCTCTGCTGATGACATTTAATGCAAAATGGTGGTCCAGTGAAGAGACTTTTTCTGGGCAAATGGATGCTTACTGATTCCTGAAATCAGGGTACCAGTGCTGCTTGCAGAATGAAAGGAGGACTCAGAGGTCAGCATGTCAGCTCCGTAAAGGGGGCAGTCAAGCTATTGGGCAGGCTGGGCGAGGGCTGGTCCTCACTGCGTTCAGCTTACCCTCAAGACAAAACTGCGCTTCTCAACCACTCTATGAGTCCATAGATGCTAATCCAACATAGTTGGTTCTACATGTAAGAACGTAGATGAAAGTTCAAGAAACATATTGCCAAGAAGCCATTTTACACCCAGGACCCATTTAGTGGGCTTTTGTACTCTCTTATTCTATTTATTGTGTGCATGTATCTGTCATTGCATTATCAGAGATCCTTAGACTTAAGCCTCATCGATATAGCTGAAACATCAAACCAGGGAATTACAAAACAAGAAGCTCCCTTCTTGATAAAATGTCACATTCTTAACAGTTTTCTGAAATCTTGTAGCTGAGCCTTTAGCAATTACTGAGTTTGGGCACATAATGACAAATCTCTATAAGTGTATATTTTAGTGTGAAGCCAACCAGTCTCTAAATGGAGAGATTCCAGATCAATTTCTTTTAACCAAGCAAATAGGAGCTTTTGTGTAACCACCCTTGAAAGAAATCCAAATGTCTGGGATTGCTTTGGGAAAATAATCACATGCATATGTGCATGTCCACACACAAGTGCTCACACACAAAATACCATAAATGTTATAACCTGTGAATTTTTGTGATAGTTTTAAAAGTGGCTGGGAGTTCAGCAATGATCTAATCTAAATTTGTCACTTAGTAGTGGAGAAAATGAAGCCCAGAAAGGGGAAGGGGAGCTCGAATTTGCATAGCTCATTCGTAAAAGAGCCTGGGTTCTCTGTGTCTTTTTCTTTCCAGTGTCCAGTGGTACAAATGTTCTTTCTTCTTTCCTTCCCTTAAAGTCCATGCACTTCTTCTAGAGATCTCCTCTTGCTAGCTGCAGAACCGCTCCCTCACTTTCCTCAGGTTTCTACTTTCCTTGAGCATTCAGCTTCAAATAGCACTCCTACCCTTGGGATGCTCTGTTCTCCGTAGCACGTACTCCCACCTCCTACCTGATTTTACTGCCTGACTCCCACTAGAACCCAAGCTTCAGAGGACTTTGTTTTGTTCACTGTGAAATCTGCAGCACTTATAACAGTGCCTGGTATATAGTAAGTGCTGACTAAGTGTCTATTGAATGAATGACCTAGCCTTTCCTAGTGAGAGGCAGAGGCTCCAGAAACAAACTCTGCCAAAGCATCTTGTACCTGCCTTCATGGAGCTTAGTGGAGGAAGAGCCTGATGCTGGTGGTCACAGGTTTGTGATATATTCTATGTGAGGCATTACTGGGGGTCATATAAGTGTATTAAATGGGTCTTGATTTGGTTAGGGAAGCTTCTTTTAGACAGAAGTGTGAAAAGACCATGCACACCCTGTGTTTCATTTCTGAATCAGGCTTCTAGAATGTGTTCATCTCCAGTAATGTTTGAAGAGTATTTTGTCAAACACCTGTGATATGGTTGCCATGTGACTAGTTTTCTCTGAATAGAAGGTTGTTGAAGAACTTGGTGGTAACTGGAACATACTTTAGATAAGTTTGTGTAGACATGCAGTTCACTCTACGTATCTCAAGCATGGAATCCACACTTGAGTCACTGAGTGTTTTTTCAATGAATGTATTCCGCAGGGAAGGCAAGATGGCACTTCCTGTGGGCATTCAGTTGAGAGAGACTAGTCAGTTACCAGAGTGACCACATGATGTCGCTGTTGCTTAAAATGTAGAGGAATGAAAACCCATCTTTTGTGAGGACCTGTTTATGAAGTTTCAGGAAGGTGGAAAACTGTTCCAATAAGGGGAAACACTTTTATCTAAACTTAAAAAAGACACTTCTAAACATAACAGCAGTTGACCTATACCCTAATGCCATTGTTTTACTTCTGTTTATTATTATTTTTACTTTACTCAGTAATATCAAATCTGTTTTGGTCTTATCTAGTGACTTCTGAAGAATTAAGAGCATCATTATAAATAATATCTTATAAATCCTTAAAGGTTTAAAATGTAAATGTAAATATAACAGTATAAAATACATGGAAAGAGGAGCGTTAGGATTGCCTTAGCTTTCTGTTCTGACACCTCTTTAAAAATGGCCACCTGTAAACATAAGAGTGCATGTATTATATTTACCAAATCAACATGATTTCTTTAAAAAATTTTTACTGTCCATTTTAAAACTTTTTTTCTCATGTTTATTTTCTTTCTCTCTCATTTCTTTTTTTGCTTCTTAGAGATTAGTCCCCCTCCCCCCCAAGACACTGGCAGATTTATTTAGGAAAGCAGAGATATTCAAGGGAGAATGTAAATTATCTAAAGAGGGAGAGAAAGCCAATTTTTCTTTCTTCTATGTCATTTCAGTGATTTATTTTATTATTTGATGTTTTTAGATTATTCGTTCCTTAAACTTTTACCTCATACCTGTCATGTGTGAGAGTGTGAGACCCAGGTATCACAGAAGACAAGAAGTTGATAAACATATTGTCATGACATATGAGACTCTTAAAAACTTGTAAGATTATAGGGTCAATTCACATAAGTAATAAAACAGGTTTCACTGCATGTCAGATCCTGTGCTGAACTTTTATGTTATATTATTTAAGTCTCCTGGTACCTTTCGCTAACTCAATTTTACAGGTGAGAAAACTGAAGTTTAATGATTTTCCTGAGACCAAACAACTTGGGGTGAAATTTGAATCCTGGAACTTTTGGTCACAGAGTCTGAATTGTGTATCATAGATTTTCAGTGATATTACACACAATGAGGTCAATTCCATAGAAGAAGTATGAAGGAAGTGGCAATTGTGACTGGCTTTTAAGGGTGAATAAAATTTTCCCTGATAGAGACGGGAAGGGAGGTTTAACTAAACAAAGGCTTGATTTTTGCCCCTGATAGATTTAGAAGATAATTGGCCAGGGGTCTTGACTCCACACATTGACTCAGGGACCCAGGTTTAAGGGCTTCCAGCTTCATACTCTGGAAGGAGAGCAGAGGAAGAACAAAGCAGGAGAATTTTATTGCCTTTGCTTGGGAGGGACTGGCATCATTCTGCTCACATTTCATTGGCTGGAACTAGTCACAAGATCTTGGTTAACTGCAGGAGGGCTGGGAAATAGAAGGAAGAATTAGAATGTTAATAAACATGCTGGTTCTTCTCAACATCGGTGCTGCCTCCATGGAAGTACAGAAAACATGCATTGTATTGTCTAGATTTAATCAGTACATAGACTTTGGTGCAGAAAGATTAAATGCTGCACCATGGCGCACACCTGTAACCCCAGTGGTTTGGGAGGCTCAGGCAGGTGGATTGCAAGGTGTAAGAGAGAAAAGAGAAGGTCAAACTGGGCAACTTAGTGAGACAGACCCTATCTCAAAATAAAAATGAAATGAAAGGAAGAGGGTTGGGGATGTAGTTTGGTGACAGAGTACTCCCAGGTTCAATCTCAGTACTGCATTAAAAAAAAAAAAAATCAAGTGACTCACTTGAGATTATACATGTCCATCACAGCTACCAGGAGCAGGTGGAACAGGTGGCTGTTGACCTGACATTATTTGAGGAGCCTCCCCTACCCTTGCCTGTGTTTCCTCCCACAATTGGTTAAAAGTGAAAACTACAATTTCACATAGTTTTCTTTGGATTATACTCTGGATGCTTTAAAAATTGAAATATTCTTTAGAGAAATACCATGTTGAAGAAATACCTGAACCACAGGTTGAAGCCCCTTTTGGAATGATGGGGTGATGATTTCTAGTACAAATAAATCAACACACAAGCACGCAGATAAGATTAAAAAGTGTCAGGCATTCTCCATTTAAGCCTGGTGCTTGCCAACATTTTCCATGGAAAGAGCAAGTTGCAGACTGGCATATTTCTCTCAGCTCCCAGGTGTGTCTCTGACAAGCCCATCCATAGGACTGTGGAAAACAATCTAAAGACGGCCCCATTGTCGTCTGTGTCTGCGGTGAATGGAGCATTTGCTTGTTTCAAGTGACATACCGGGATACTCTCTTCCAAACAGCAAGGTGCTTACCAGGCTGGAAAAAAAAAATGAAAGGAACAGCCAGATTTGGTTACTGTCGGAGCCACATGATTCAGAGATATCCTTGTTAATGACAGTTGCACAGCTGGATAATTAATCAAAGTATGAAGAGAATATAGAGCACTCTAATGCACACAGCTCCATCCAGTCTCCACGGGACTGGGCCATCATCTGTTTATTCTCCTTTGGAATGGCTTGAGATTATTCAATTATTCAATAGCTTCCCTCCTCGCTGTGATGGGATGTATGGTTTTTAATTGGCACCAGGGTCTTTCAGCTCCTATGAACTTTGCTAGTCACTCTTGTGATTCCAGTCCATGGAAGCCTGATGTTTATCTTTATCTAGAGCTCAGTCCAAACAATACACCTTGGAGTACTGATAAGCTTATAAAAAAGCAGTTCTGCCAAGCAATTGGTAGCAAAATCATGGCAAAAATATGCCTTCCAGATTTGTACCTTTTTTCCCCTACCTATGTTGTTCTATGCCAAAGAACATAGGATAAAAAGTCAATCTTTGGCAAGAATTTTCTCTGCTGTTATGGTTAATTTTGTAAATGTTGTCTTTTTATGAGTTTTAAGACTGTACTGGTGTATAAATATTTGCCCATTATGATATTTCTTTGAAGTGCTTGCCGGAATAGCAATTCAATATTTCTAAAAGATAAACACAGTGTATTTTCAAACTTAGGAGAGAAATTATAATTGTTCATTTGTAGACATGTATGAGGACATAGATTAACACTTATTTTAGGGTCTTTGGGCATAAATTTACATTGAAGTGGGTTGTTTCTATTGTTCTTAATCTCTCTAAATATTTGCCCTCCGTAGTGGAATTTTTCTCCTTGAGAGGCAAATTCTCCCAACTTTTTGTATTAACTCCCAATGTTCTTTCCCAGCTTGGTCCCCATAAGGCTCTGCCAGACAAGATGCCTAACACTTTCCTGCTAACAGCTTTGCTTGATCATCTCAAAAGTTATGCCTTATCAGAAGTTCTACTCCTGAGTCTGGCTCTCAGTGCCCTCTTGAATCGACCTGACCTCAACAAAGCACCCTGCCTTCTTTTCTGACTACCCCCCTACAAACATCTTTGTGGTTTATCTCCTTTATCTCCTTGTAGGTGCTTTGTAATCAAGGTGAGGTTTTCATTCAGCAGCCTCAGCCCACCTGGGAGTTTGTTATCATGCAGAGTCTCAGGAGTCACCCAGCCAGGGTGGAAGGAGAATCTGCATTTTAAGGGGTTCTCTGCTCATTCCTAAGCACATTGGTTTGAGCAACTCTGCTTATGCCATTCTGGCTGCACTCTTGCCTTGATGCCATTGTTTACACTCTTTCCCTCTCCTTGGAGAGTGACTGTCCCTCCTTTCTGCCACTTAGGTAAATTTTATTCATCTTTTGTGGATTGGCCATTTGAACCTTCACTTTTTCCCTTAAACCTTATCATGAACATTTTAAAATCAAGTCTTATTGTTGGAGTTAATTTAAAAAAATTTTTTTTTTAGTTGTTGATGAATCTTTATTTATCTTATTTATTTATATGCAGGGCTGAGAATCCAACCCAGTGCCTCACACACATGCTAGGCAAGCGCTCTACCACTGAGCCACAACCCCAGCTCCTGGAGTTAATTTTTGAAGATAGATCATTAGGAAAAATCACAGAGTCAAATGTACCCTTGGCATCTGGCTTAGTGGCACACACCTGTAATCCCAGAGACTTTGGAGGCTGAGGCAGGAGAATTATGAGTTCAAAGCCAGCCTCAGCAACTTAGAGAAGCCCTAAGCAACCTTGTGAGACCTTGTCTCAAAATAAAAAGATTCCCTGGGTTCAATCCCTAATACCAACAAAAAATATATATATCTTGGAAATGTAAATTGCCCATCAAATATAGTGCAGCCAAATCTGTGGATTTATGCTCTCAGGAAGTCTACCTGTGGCTAGGTTTTCCTCCCCTGTCAGAACACTGTTATTTCTTTGGTTGAATACCAGATTTACTGAACGGCTGTGCTTAGGAATTATATTGTGTCTGTCTTACTTCTCTGCCTGTATAAAATCACATATATCAAGTACATGTTAGAAGTAACCCCCTGGAAGTCAGGTCTGATATGTTCCCACTTGTGTTTTTATTGCCATGTTGAATTAGATCTGGTCTAAGAACAAATGTGAATTATTTGAGTTATTTTGAAAAATGTATTTGAGATTCTTCTGAGTTAATTGTGAACTATTATCTTTTCATTAAAGAAGAATCCCAAACTTTTAATAGCATTTAAAAAAGTAACAGAAGAAAAACATTTTGCAACTTACCACAGGCTTTGGATTGGAAAAGACTCAGTATCTAATAGGGAAACAAAACGAGGAGGAGGAGGAGGAAGTGGAGAAAGAGGAAAAGAAAAAATTCCATAGTAAGTTTAAACAGTAGAAAAATACATTTTAGGCAGGCTAATATTACCTGTTGTGGACTGAATTGTGTCTCCCCAAGTTCTTATGTTGAAGCCCTAAACTTCAACGCGACTATATGGGAGAAGGGCCTTTAAGGAGGAAGTCAGTGTTGAAAAGATCTAAAGGTGAGGCCCTAATCCAATAGGATTGATGTCCTGATGCAACAAGAGAAAGAAACACTGCAGCTCCCTCTTCCTCTCTCCACAAATGCACAGAAGAAGAGTTCGTGTGAGGATAGAGTGGGAATTGGCTGGCTTTCTGTCAGGAACAACACCTACCCCAGAAACCAACCATGCTGGAACCTTGATCTTGGAGTTATGAGAAAATCGATGGCTATTGTCCAAGCCGCCCAGTCTGTGGGGATTCTGTTAAGGTAGCCCATGTTGACTAATGCACTGCCTAACCAAGTATGGATTGATGCCTTAAACCCCCGTCTCATTATTTTGACTGTTTCAAAGATAGAACTAAAGTATTATAGTTCATTGTGCAAGGGGCTGGGGATATAGATCAGTGGCAGAGCTCTTACCTACCATGCACAAAGCCCTGGGTTCAAACCCCAGCATTACAAATAAACAAACACCCTGAAACAAAAACAAAACCAAAATGAAAACAATTAATTTTGCGGCTCCTGGACTGTCCAGCTCAGCAACTGCTTCCTATGTCATGACCTTGATGAATGGAGTCCAATTGCTTGTTAATTGTTCTGTTTAGACTTTAATCAATGCCTGCAGTCTCCAAATATTTCCCAATGCATTTAATATTTTCAAATGGGCTAAAATACCTAAAACCTGAAAAAAATGTAAGAATGAAGTTAAAACCTGTGTTTTGCGATGATAATGGTATTATTGCAGAAGTTAGTGGAAATCTTAAACGTTCTAGTTTTGCTTCTTTAACTAATAAAACATTCTTCAGGTAGATTAGAGCCGTGGAACTAGGAATGTCTCTTCCTCTAATAGAGCCATCTCAATGAGGGGTCAAGCTCAAAGCTTACCTTTTTCCTATAATGAAGAAGAAAGGAAAAAAAAAGACTAAAGGGGGCAAAATTCAAAGAGGTGAAATGGAAATAAAAGAGAGGTGGAAAATGTGGACATTAACGAACTCTGTATCTAATGAGGAATCACATCCAACATTCAGGATTAATGACGACTGGTTGTCAGTGAAACTTGAAGTGAGCTTGCATTTGGTGTGCATTCCCCTGAATGTTTCATGTTTTACAATATTCTTCATCTGATATCTGTGGCTTTCAAAGGGCTTCACAAGTCATTTCATTAATGCTATTTTATGACAGAGTTGCTGTGGGGGATGCTGTGGGAGTTCCACAGAGCTGTGGGTCTTGGGTTGGGTCTCTTTAAATTGTTCTTCGTTTCATTCTTGGTTTGAAATGTATCCAGGCAAGCATACTGCTGGAAAAATCACTTAAAGCATTTAAGAGAATATGTTTGTGAAATGTAATATTTGATTACTCCCAGCTTCTTGCCTTCAAAATTTCAAGACTCCAAAATTTGGTTGTTTGAGTGTTATTGGGGTTACATAATCAAGTGGACTGAATTTTGTGAAAATCAGGTTTGGGTTTTAGTTCCATTTCTACCTTTAATATTTTTTTAAAATTTTTTATGTTATTTTTAGATACATATGACAATAGAATATCTTTTGACATATTATACATACAGGAAGTATAACTTCCCATTTTTGTGGTTGTATGTGATGTGGAGTTATACTAATTATGTATTCATATATGAACACAGGAAAGTTATGTCCAATTCATTCTTCTGTCTTCCCTTCTCTTCCCTTCATTCCACTTTTCCTAATGCAATAAACTTCTATCCTCCCCTCCACATTGTGTGTTAGCATCTGTGTGTCAGAGAGAACATTCAGCCTTTGGTTTTCTGGGATTGGCTTATTTCACTTAGCATGCTAATCCTTAGATTCATACATTTACTGGCAAAAATCATAAAGTCATTCTTTTTATGGCTGTGTAATATTCTACTGTGTATATAGACCACATTTTCTTTATCCATTCATCTGTTAAAGGGCACTTAGTTTGGCTCCATAGCTTAGCTATTACGAATTGTGCTGCTATGAACATTGATTTTTATATATCAACTTGGCGGGACTGTGGTACCCAAATGTGTGGTCAGATGTTATTTTGGATATTTGTGGGAGGTTGTTTTGTCATGAGATTAACATTTAAATCACTGAGCTTTGGGTAAAGAAGACTGTCCCTTCCCCACGTGGGTGAGCCTCATCCTATCAGTGGAACGCCTGAATAGACCAAAAGACCCACTTCTTCTGAACAAGAGAGAATTCTGCCAGTAGACAGCTTTTGAACTTCAACTGCTGAGTTCGCTCTTCTCTGGGATCTCCAGCCTGCCAGCCCACACTGTAGATTTTGGATTATCCAGCCTTCCTAATCACACAAGTCAATTCCTTATTGTAAATCTCTTTCAATATATTTGTTGTACTGGTGCCGTTTCTCTGGATAACGCTGGCTCTTTTACCTCTTTTACCGCAGAGCCCCAGTCCTGCCCTTTCTCTTCCCTGATGTTCAAGTATACAATTTTCAGAGGGAGGAAGTAGAACTTCATAACCTTTAAAGTCTGGATGATGCAAAAACTGGCTAACATTGAAATATACAATATTCACAAAGAGTAACGGAAACAAAATCCAGGGAGTTTTAGATAAAAATATGATACTACCTCTTCATTTCTTGACTTTTTCTTAATATTTAAAGGAAGATTAGTTGGTCTCTATAATGGTGAAATGTCTCTTAGAATTGTCCCCAGACACAAGATACTGAGGCTGGGTTCTGCTGTCATGTCTGTCCTCCCTGGTTACAGTTCTAACTCCCTAGCCACTATCTTCCACTCCACTGGCTTCTCCTACCTACTTTGGGCACTGGCAGCCTTCAAGTGTGGGCTTGGCCCTCCCAGTGTCTGAGCCAGGCACCCAGGCATGATGAATGTGTCTACTTTGATAGGTTTACATGCCAGTCAGGAAAACAGGGAGTAGACCTACTAAGTTTTCTGTGTTCTCATCACAAAAAATGATAAGTGTGTAATATACTAAATAGCTTTAGTCATTCCACAATGTGCACAGATATTAAAATATGACATATACCATGAATATATAATTTTTATCAATTAAGAAGATAAAAAGACATACTAAGTAAATAAATCCAGCTCATGATAAGTGCTATAAGGCACCATGCCATGGTATAAATGATGAGATATGGTGGCGTGGGCAAGAATAAGTGTGCCCACTACCTTTGGCATTAATTGATTGGTTCAGGTATAGACACATGATTGAAACTGGGCCAATAAGAACTCTTCCTTGGGCTAACAGAGAAAGACAGAGGTCCTGGCAGTCTCTGACAGGAGTGGGTGTAAGATGTAAATTCAAGGCTTGGTCGTGGCCATGTTCATCACTATGTAAGGATAAAAGTAGTGAAAGAGAATGCAGCTATTATGCAGATGAAAGTGATAATGAGAGATAAGTCTTAGAGGCATTTGGATTCCTGGGTTCAAATGTTCTTGATCTCTACTTCCATCTCTGCCTTTCTAACTTGGTTGTTTAACCTTTCTTGGAATCCTATGATCCAATAAATTATGATTTTGCTTTCAGCTAGTTTGATTTGAATTATATCATGTACAACCCAAAGTTGTGACTAATACTAAAAGGAAGCATGAGAGAAAGGTTTAGTTACAACAGATGCCCACGGAAACACCTCACAGGATCCTTTGCTGGGTTAGATCTCTGTCTTCCTCTTACACAGCTTGCAACAGTTCATCTTCATCTCCCTTAAAACCTCTAATACCTTAATACATTGCTATTAATCCAAACAGATCTTCAGATTCAGAGAAATGACTGTGTTCTTCTTTCCCATGTAAGGCTTACCTCCTAGTTTCTTTACATTTTTGACTTTGGATTGACCTCTTCCTAAAGTGATTTTTCACCAGGAATGTTTATTCCATTCTTATATAACCATGTGCTCAATCACAGGGAGTGATATGAGCACAATCCCTGAGACCCTCAGACTCAGGATTTGGATTAGAAGCAAGTCTAATGCCACCTGGTCCTAAGGCACTAATAGGATAATCACCCAATAATTTGACATCGGTTTCCCAATTTTGATTATTTAGTGTGAAATAATGCCATCTATGAGGCATACAGGTTGAGCCAAATCTAGTTCAATATAATTCCAGTTTTCTCCACCTCATAAGTTAAAAAAAAATCCCATGATGGGCATGGAGGGTGTGCATGGGGAACAGGGAAAGTTACATCTGGAGACACAGTTTTATCACAGGAACATCTTTCTAAATTATGCTTAGGATCTTGGGCTGATCTTAGATATCCTTATAGCTAAAAATACACTCTAAATGATTCTAATTGTTCTAAGTTCACAAAGCTGCTGAGAGCTGCTAAACTCTTCAGAACCTAGAACCCACTGAGCTTTGAAACTGAGTTCAGTACCCTAATTCTAAAGTCACCTTGAGCTCTTATATGACCTGAGTCCTAGAACCTTTCTGAGCTTCAGGGGTCTGCTAAGTCTGGAGAGTCATTCCAGTTTCTGAGACATCTCCAACTAAGACATGAGTAGATCAATAACCACTGTGACCCAACCATCTGTAGTCTTGTTCGGTGGGGTCTGAATGAAGGTTACCTGTAGGAGCACTCTCCATACCTTCCAACCCCTCCCTTCCATCCTTCCCTGTTCTATGCTAATAGACTGTGCTTTTGCCAGAGAGCATCCTTTTGTTTGTGACCTTTGGATCTGATTGGTCCAAGAGTGTATTTAAGCTTCTATACTTTCTGGAAGAAATGGTGTTTTCTGCATCTCACTCCAGTGTTTCTGCGTCTCACTGGGGCAGAGCAGATTCTTTACCTATACCCCGGGGCCTGGGGAATTTGGCTCTGCGGACCACCACCGTCCAGAAAGACCCCATATCGTCTTCTTCCCTGAAGACCTCTCCCTCATCTTTTCTGGACCCCAACTCATTGAGCAGGACCCATGTGGCACCCCTTGAACCTCCCCCCTCATAGCGATAGTTACCTTCCTGATACCTACCTGGAGGCTCAGCCACACCTGCTGGGCTCCCCATGTGCATTATCCCCCAACCAATTTTCCATCACTCTTGCTGTAACCCAAGAGTCTTTGCTGCCATTTAGACGCAGGATTTGGATTAGAAGCAAGTCTAGAACATCCTGTTGCACAAATCTCATTTTCCAATAAAACGGATAGGCCTCTGCTTCTGTCCAGTGTCTGCCTAAGTATTTTCCCAAGATTAGAGACCCATCCTAAGCTTATTCTCCTTGACACAGGTATTAATTCTTTACCTATGTCCTTCTTGGTCACCCCTTGGGTCTCTGGACCCTGTATTTTGTAATTGCTGACTGAGAATCCACAGAATATAGAGAATGCGCCACAAAGCATCACACCAGCTTTCCAAATTCCGAGGCTTAGTATAATCCCTTTTCTTTGACATGACCAAGTATTTGGATCAATTTTTTAAAATGCCATTAAGATAAGAATCAAAAATTTAAAGCAGACACAATAAATGTGTATTCTTCTAAAGTAGGATGAAGGCTTCTTATGGTTCTGCTGTTTGGAGTTTTTTATAGGTTTATATGTATAAATCACACGCATGCAGCATACAACTTGCTGGACCTTTTTTTGTTTAATTTGCATTAGTAAAGAGAATTTAAGATGTTAGAAGAAGTTCAAGTTCACAATCCTTTTGCATTTTTTAAATGTATATATATTTTTAGCTATCAATGGACCTTTATTTTGCTTATTTATAGGCAGTGCTGAGAATCAAACCCAGTGCCTCACACATGCTAGGCAAGTACTCTACCACTGAGCTACAATCCCAGCCCATCCTTTTGTATTTTTATGGTTTTCTCCAAGTTGTTTTTTTTTAATCAATGTCTTTCCTAATGGTAATTTGGAGGAAAGTTTTTAGACACATGAAGTCTTTCTAAAGAGTTCAACTTAGTTTTCATAGAATCACCAATTCTACTTCCTTTCCCATTTATAATTCATGTGGTGCACATGTACATGATTATCAATAAGCTGAGGAACAAACACACGGACTCTTGCTAGGCATTCAGTTGCTGGAGTGCATGGCCCCTTGGCCTCTGGGCTTCAGTAGGCCACAGGCATCAGACAGAATGCTTTATAGAGAAGAGCCAGTTGGAGGAGGGTTCAAAGAGCTTAGCCTGTATGCGACCCCAGCCTGGAGTTCCTATTGTTGTACTGCATTCCTGATTTCTAGACTAATTATGGCAATAACTCTGGGGCTCCTCCATCAGGGTCCTACCTTCCTGCCTTTTCTGAGTGGCATCTGTAAGCCTGGCTATTTCCCAGACTTTAATTCTCCTTTTCCAGCTTTTTCTTCTCTGCAAGGTGCTGCTGAGCTCAAAGCAGAGCCTACTCTCTCTGGGCCATCTACCTGCTAGGGTACCAATAGAGGGGCCCAGTGGGAGATGCCAACCTTTGACCTCCTGCATCTTCATTAAGGTCTGCTATTCTTGCACAAGTTGTTTTTGACTTGGTAGAAAGACAAAAGGAGGGAAAGCCTAAATCTGAGTTTAATGTTTTAGAAAAGGGACAAATATGTGCAGCAGATATAGGTGGTTGGTTGATCCATAAACTGAATTAATCAATGGAAGCAGAAGGGGTAGATAAAGATGATTAAGAAGCTACTGGAGTCCTGGGGTAGACACTGGACTTTTTACAAGTGTAAAATAGGTTTGAGGCCATCATATCTAGATATTAAGACGAGTGGAAACACTAATAATATCTTGATTACATATGTAATAGAATGAACTTATTTTCAAAATACACTCTATTTTTCTTGAACCATTTCTTTAATTCAAGCCTAGAGACTTTAATCAGACAATAATCTGAATTATGGTCCATCTCATTTACCCTCAAAATTATAATGTCTCTTCTTCCTAGTTAACTAAAGAATAACAACCCATCCAAAATTGCAATCAGCGACAATGTAGTTAGAATCAAATTGTGTTAATGGGTTTCTTTTTCTTTATTAGTTCTCTAGTTTCACAAAACTACCCCCACAAGTAAAGGCTGCCTTGAATGAAGCATTCATGTTGGAAACAGGGATGTGAAATAGGCACATTTGTGTTTGTGACCAGCCTGTGCTTGGTTATTTGAAAAAAATCCCTCAATCTTGGCTTGAAGGGTGGGCTTTGTGGGCTGTGGGTGTCAGATGGTACAGTTTCCCTCTCTTGATCAGCAGTGGGTAGACTCCTGACTCATGCTGAGCCAATCAGATTCTTTTTTCCCCAACCACTGAGCTAGGAAACTCAGAAATACCTTAGGTAGTGATGATTGTGGGGATAGAAGGTCTTGGAGGTTCGGACACTTGGACAGAAAGCAAATTCCAGAGAAAATCAGCCATGAAGACTGGCAGTAGAAATCAAGAGATAGTGTTGGCTGTATAGCAGAGAAGAATCTGTGTGGAGGAACAGAGTGCAATTTTGATGAAAAAAAGTATTTTTTCTTTTACAAATGGAGACCACAAAATCCAGAGTTAACTCTGAGAGCCAATATGATATAAATTAAAAAGATACCCTTATTAGGAGGCAGGTGTGTGGATTAGGATGGCATTATTATAAAATATTGAATAATACAAGGTAAAAAGGACATTTGACTGTATTTGAAACTACATTTGTACCACATTACAAAACAAAATAAAACAAATGTTAAACAATGTTTTGCATGCAAACAATAAGCTTACAAAGTTAATCCTAGAAAGGAGTCCCTAGTACAGAGATCACCCAGTGCTACAGAAACCAGACCTTATCAGTGCTATAACCTGTGGTTAAATGGCTTCAGGAGTTTGACCCTTGGAGACCAGACCTCCCCTTCCAGCCTCACTATGTGCTCCCCCTTCTGGGAATTCTGCACTCAATGCACCCTGGCATACTTACCATTTCTGGTACATGCTATGCTTTGTCCTAGAAGCTGCCATAACACATGGTGAAATTTAATTCCCATTGTAATGATGTTGGAAGGTGATGGAAACTTTAAGTAGCTATTATGTTGTGAAGAATGGTTAAATTCTTTTTCATGTGGGCTTGGATCAGTTGCCTTGAAGGTGGGTGGTTATAAATCAAGGCTGCTCTTCACATTTTGTCCTTTCTACATATGCCTGCTTAACCTCTGGCTTTCCACCATGGGATGAAGCAGCACAAGACTCCCACCTAAAGCCAAGTAGAGGCTGGCTCCATGCTCTTGGACTTCTCAGCCTTCAGAACCTACATATACACAATGGAATACTACTCAGGATTAAAAGAAAATAAAATTATAGCATTTATTGCAGGTAAATGGATGGAGTTGGAGAATATCATGCTAAGTGAAGTAAGCCAATTCCCCAAAACCAAAGGCCAAATGTTCTCTCTGATAAGTGGATGCTGATTCATAAAGGGGGGTGGTGGTGTGTGGGGAGAATGGAGGAACTTTGAGCAAAGGGGAGGGAGGGAAGAGGAGGGGACACGAGGGCAGAAAAGATGGTGGAATGAAACGGACACCATTACCCTAGGTACATGTATGACTGCACATGTGGTGTGACTCTACAGCCAGAGAAATGAAAAATTGTGCTCCATTTGTGTACAATGAATCCAAATGCATTCTATTATCATGTATAACTAACTAGAACAAATTAAAAAATTAAAAATTAAAAATAATTATAAAAAAAATAAACCTCTATTCTGTATAAATTGCCAAGCCTTTGGGAACGACCCTGGTGTTCAGTTATAGCAAGAGAAAAAAGACGAAGATAACTGTCTAGGCAGAAATGAATTCCTGAGGTGGAGTATTAGGGAAGCATATGCTGACTCATTCTGACTCAAGGTCTAAAGGCCAGCCCTTGGGTTGAGTACCATGGGGAGACAGAAGTGATTGGCTAAATAAGGAGAACCAGATCCCAGGACAGGAAGCCAGGCCAAACCCATGAGCCTGTGCCATAGAACTTCAAGCTTCTTTTTCTTAGATCACAGTAGCTACAGTTCTTTGCTTCATTTTGTGTGTATGATCTCAATGTCAAGATTGAGATTTCTGTGGTTCACCTGTCTGTGCTTGTCCCAGGTCATTTTTGTCACTGAGCAGTTTCAACAGCACTACTTTCAATTCTACTTAAAATGCTGGTGTTAATTACCTTTCCCCCACATCTGTTTACTCAATCTGAGCTTCCTAGATGGTTCTATTTATCCTTTCTCCAATAGCTCCTCCTGCCCCTGACCCCAGGCACAATGGCCAGGTTCTGCAGGACTTCTTTTTCTTCTTTTATTTGACTAGATATCAACAGACTTTTAAAAGGGACACACAGTCCCTCTGAAGCTGTGTATCCAATTTCTCATTTACTCCTTAAGAGTTATCCTCTCCGGGTGAACATGACAACCTGAGTTCTCAGCCCTCAACAAAGCAAATTAGAATTTTAAACAGATCTCCCTACCATGAGGATTAATAAGAGCTGTTTCCCATTTCTAAGGAGCTATTTATTTGTTAAACATTAGCATTTGTAATATTTCAGCTGCTAAAAAGAATTGTGTTCCAGAAGCATATTAGAAAAATCTGCAAATTGTAATATTGAGACTGATTTGAAAACGAATACATATTTTCAAAGACAGATGAGGCTGAAAGGAAATTATTTACTCCAGAACTCACTAAATCCACAGTTAATCATGCACTGCCTGGCGACAATTCCCTTCCTGTTTGCTCCTTTGTTTGTTCATTTGTTTGCTCATTCATTCAGTATTGACCAAGTGCCTTCTGGGCATTAGAGATAACTTATGGACCTACTGGTGGTAGTAATAATTAATGATGATAATAACAACAATAGCAAAATAATAAAAGACAACATTTGTTGAGTTCTTATATGTGCCAGGCACTGCCTGAATCATTCTAGATGAATTATAGCAATTTATTCTCACGATTCCATATTACAGACCGGGAAGCCCCATTACCTGCATAGAGGTTAAATAATGTAACTGAAGGTCAAATGCTTAGGACATGTTGGAGCTGGTGTCTGACTCTAAAATTCTTGCTTTCCACCAGTCTCTACACACAAATAGGGCCAGCTCACTGTCTAACGCAAGCCCCAAACATTTCTACACAGCCTGGACCACCTCGGTGAGTCTTCATCAGCCTAAGCATCAAGCTTCCACCAGCACCTGTGAAGTTCTAGGGGGAAGAGTGTACTTCTAGGCATTAGTTTCTTCTCTTTTCCTGCCTACTGAGTTAGTGGGGTCATTAGACTCTGGGCCCTAGTCCTAATAGTACTTTAAAAAATTTGTTGATATTATCTGCCTGGGCTCTTATAGCAGAATATCATAGGCAATGTGGCTTTACAAACAACAGAAAACTATCATAGTTCTGGAGATTGGAAAGTCCAAGATCAAGGTATCAGTAGACCTGATATCTGGTGAGGTTCTATTTCCTGGTTTATCATAGATGGAAATTTTATCATTGTGTTCTCGCATGGTGGAAGGGTGAGGCAACACTTTGGGGTCTCTTTTAACAAGGCACTAATCCCATTCATGAGGGCTGCTCCTTCATGACCTAATTACCTCTCAAAGGTCCCACCTCCAAGTACCATCACCTTGGGAATGAAGTTTCAGTGTATGAATCTTGTGGGGGTACAAATATTCTGTCTATTATAGTTGATTTGACTGGGAAGTAATAGTGACTTTGTGAAAATTCCCAGATGAGGTTTGTTCATTTTAAAATCCCCCCCTCCAATCTTTTCCCTTATCCATGAAATAATAACAGTTCTTGCATACTGAGCACTTGAAGATAGGGACCAATAAGACCCTTATAAAACACAGAGCTGCTAGCCATGGAGATCATTTTAAGTCTCTATTAAAAAGCTCACTTTTTTCAGTTCATTGAATCTGGATACTTGGATAGAGTCAGTGTTTCAAGGTGATGGGTAGTCGTTGAATATTGAACACATGGCCAATTTTCCATATATTGAGTCAGATTTAGACGTTCTTATCTCTCCTCCTTTGAGTTAATAAGGCATTTCCACCTATTTGTTTCTTTCTTAAAAATTTTTCATACTTAGAAAAAAAGATAATGAGTCATGAGCAGAGTGTTCATCCCCAAAGAGTGCTCGAGACTAAGCCTACTTAGGGTGGGTGCATTGACATGGCGAGGGGGATGCTTTGGGAGGACTGAATCTATTTTTAGTAAACTGTAAAAGAAATACCCAGTGACAGTTGCAGGGTTTTGTTAATTTATGTAGGAAAGCAGAGAAAAACTAGGATCTGAATTTGGAGGTGAAACAAACAATTTGGATCATGAGGAGCATTTTTGACAAATCATTTACAGAAAACTGGTAAGGAGGGGCATGTCCTCAAATTGGTGTGCCTGTTCCTGTTTGAGCATGCTCATTTCTCTCATATGAAGACCCCTGCTGTTGCAGGCATGCTTTTTCAGTCCTAGGCATGCCACCTTGGCTAGGTCAGGAAGAAGGGCTCCAGGGATGCCTGGCTTATTATCAGTAGAGCAAAATCCACATCACCTTTCACTTATGTCTCATTGGCCAGAAGTCCTGTGTCCCCTGAGCTCTCAGGGAGGCTGGGAAAGTGAGTGTGTAGCTAATGAGGATGGGCAGAGAGAAGGGGGTTGGGAATGGCTTTTTGTAAGCCAAGAAGAGTATGGATCACACTTCTCTACTCTCTCTACCTACTCATGCTGAGCTCAATGCTCAGCACAGCCTCACATCCTTAGCCTCAAAAGTTCTCTTCATCCTCTGAACTCATAGAACCCTTATTTTCCTATGTCTAGATCTTTTCTCCTCACCTAGCACCTAAAGGCAGGATCAGTATCTGATGTTTACTACAGAACTTTGTACATAGTAGAACTCAACCACAATTTGGTTACAGTGATGAAGTGTGCCTGTGCTCACTGTAAAATATCAGGAAAAATTTAACGAACAGTACAGTTATAAACCCTATCTCATTTCAAATCCCTTAGTCATCCTTTAAAACCCACTGGAAATGCCATGTAGCCTGGGAAGCCATCCTTAATTCCTCTTGCCAATCCTGATCCATCTCTCCTCTGAAATTTTATGCTCTATGAACAAAAGATGCTCTAATGTGCTACTTGTTTCTATTTCCTTCTTAGAGAGTTAATTCTAAAGTAGGCAGCCAGCTGTGACTTTGCCTCCTTGGCTTCTGTTGAGTACTACAATAGACTCTTGACCTACATTTGGGCTGAATGTATCTTCTTTCCTGGAATATGTAGTTGAATATAGAGACTGAGTCATTGAAGAGGTGCTGGGTTACTGATAGTGATAGACCCATGTAGAGCTGTATCCTGAGCAGGTGCCGTAACAACCCATGCTTCCCACAAATACCAACTGTTGAGGACCTAGTCATGTGTCCCTTGCCATATGACACAATAGGGAACAAAATCCACCAAAAGAGCTACCCTTAGGAATCCTCTATTCTAGTGACAGGGCTTCAGTTTATCCATATTCAGCAGAATTACAGAAAAGTAAAAACTAGGAAACTAAAAGAAAGACAGTTCACAGCAGAGAACTGAGCAGATTGGCCAGAGACTCTGTAGCCTCTGATAAACCAGACTTAGAGATTTGGAGATTTGAGTTCATACAGTTTCAGTAGGGCTAGTTATCCTTCTATTACTACCTCTGTTGTTATTATAGCTGTTCCTAAAGTCTAACATTTATTAAGTACTCACTATGTCCCAAACACTAGGCTAATCTCTTGGCCTGCATTTAATATTGTCAATAACCTTATAATATAGAAGCTCGTATTATCTCCATTATATAAGTGAAGAAACTGAGGTTCTGATATGGTAGGTGAGTTGTTCAAGATGCCCAACTAGTAAATGATATAACAGGAGCTTGAATTAGATACCCTTTGCAAATGGGTTCTATTGTATTACTTTGTATCCTTAAAATATTTTTGCAACAGCTTTGTTGGTTGTCCCATACACTCAACTGATAACTTTAGTTTGTAATGAAACTCAGACTAGAGGCATTGCATAGAGTATTGTTTTATAAAAATTGCAGGCATTTAAAATAGAATCATAGCAAAAATAAGCCTCCCTATTGAAAGTATTCAAAGTTACATTTATATGAGTGTTTTGGTTTGAGTATTTATTTCTTGGTATGTATGACTAAAATGGTGTGACTAAATGGTTCTCAATTGTCAGCATCTGAGTCCTGGACAAGGAAGTAGGGTTGGAGTGGGGCTGGTGACAGAGTTAATACAAGGAGTGCACAGATACATGGCCTTCCCCTTGTTCTCTCTTTTTCACTTCCTGGTTATGAGGTGAGTTGTTTTGCTCCACCATGTTTTACTGCCATGATGTGCCACCTTGCCACAGGCCCAAAGAAATAGGAAGAATTAATCATGGACTGAGTTTCCAAAATTGCAAAACAAAATAAACCTTTTATCTTTTTAAGTTAATTAGTCTCTGATATTTCATTAAAGTGACTGAAAGCTGACTAACACTTCATTTTCTTGCTTAGAAAATGAAGAACTCATGTTGTTCAATGACCATGCCATTGCATTTCCTAGGGTCCAGAGTGAGCACTGAAGATATAAAGTTAGTTTTATGTGATAGTTTCTGCTTATTTGGCTCTGTGTCAATGTTCTTAGTCACTAGATCCAATGCCTTATTCATTTTGGTCTGGCAAGTGGGTAAAACAAATCTTACCTCTGTATATGGCATTAATAAACTAACACTGTTGGACTCTGTGGAGAGCAGGTAGTTGAGGAGTAAATGTTGTGGCATAATTGAAATTATAAGTCTTTTAACTCGGAAGCAACAGAACCCCTCCCCCACTACAATTAAATTTTTTTGGATTGCTCTTCTCATCTCATTTAAAAATAGCAGAGAGTCTAAGGCAAGATGGCATGGAGGTTCTCTGGAGGTTTAATCACTAATGACCTCATCTTCAAATGGTCAGTGATAATAAACAAGAAGAAGGGATTTCCGAGGGGGCAGAGCATGAATAAGGTAAGATTTTAAAATTAATTTTTCAAGTTAATTAAAATGTCCAAAAGCACAATAAAACTGCAGAAAATCTGGCAAGGGAATGGCAGCAGGCCTGATTAATGCAAGTCAACTGTCTTCTGAGGGTAATAGTAATAATGATGAGATTATGGATATGGAAGAACCTGCTAAAAAGAAATGTGATGCATGTGGAATACAAACTGCATCCCAGTTACTATTTTATGGTGCACAATGGATCTTATTAAGGAGGAATAGCGGCAAGAATTACCACTGAATTGCTCAATAAAAGTATTGTGTAATTAACAGTGTTGCAGCAGCAGCTGGAGAAGTGCCTCCCATTGATATTCCATATTCTCCATTTATTTCCAGTTTGCTAAGGGGTGTGGGTTCTAACTAAGACTGTTTGTTTATCTGATCACTTAACAGTAAACATTTGTCAAATAGGGCACTAAGCTAAGATACATGAGGGGAGGACAGGAACAAGGTAATGCTTGGCCCTCAGATGGCTTATGTTCAAATGGGGGGCGGTTAAGATACCAATCTAATTAATCTCAATGTAATGCAGACTGTGTTCAAACCATTCACAGAGTTCAGAAGAGGGAGAAATTGCTTTTGGTAACAGGGATTAAGCAGAAGTGCCAGAGAACACATGGCATTTGAAAAAAGTCTTTGATTTTGATGCTGGCAAGATTTTGACAGGTGCAGATAATATTAATTTCTACTTGTGAGTTCTTATAGTTTTGAAGCACATAATATCACCAAGGCAAATAGGAAATAATCAAGGCTTATTTGGTACAGAATATAGTCCAAGTAAATAAAGAGGAGCAGGGGTCAATTATATGTTGTGGGAATTACATTGGCACTTGAAATAGAAGTGTTAATGCCATGTGAATACATCTTGGGCGAAGGGGGCTTTGGGCATTTTGGAGTTAGGCAGGTGTGACTGAGCCAGACATGCTTGACCTTAGTTGTGCATTAGCAAGTTACTCTGGCTGTATAGCAGACTTGGAGGATAAGAAGCAGTTCATAAAAATCATTCTGGGGTACTGCAGCATTAGAATTTGAAGGATTCACGAGTCCTCCTCATGGAACCCTCGTCTTGCTCTGGCTTCTCTTTTGGTGATGTTCTCTCTCCCTCTTGTTTATGATCCCATCATTATGAAGCCATTTGCCATGAAGTCCTCCCAGAGCCAAGCTGTTGTTGGCACCATGCCCTTGAAGTTCCAGAACCATGAGCTGAATACACCTTTTATCTTTATAAGTTATCCATCCTCAGGTATTTCACTATAGTAATAGAAAATGGACTAAAAGAAAGATCTAACCTTATGGGATTTTTCTAGTGAAAAAAAAAAAAAAAAAAGGAGAGAACAGTTGTCAGTGACATTATGGAGACAGAACTAATCAAACAGAAGAGGGAAATTCAGAGATGACCACAACATTTGTATTTGGGTCACCAGCAGAATGAACGAATGCCAGCAATTTAATGGATAAAAGAACTTTGGAAAAATGATGAAGATGTGTTGTTCAGTAATGATATGGACAAGTGCTTCTCCATTGTCCTGCTGAGGGCTCTCACCTTCTCTTTCAGTGTGCAGCTGATCTCCGGTTAACACTTAGACCCTATGACAATATGAATTTAGGTGCTCTCAGGATATGTCTGTAAGATAAGACATGTTAGCATTAAATAGGGTGTTCTTTGGGCACGCGTAGAAGGTCATTTAAACAACACCCATTTGTGTGCCACTCAGCATCATTTAGAATGACAGCTGAGCTTTTCCATCTCCAAGGGGAATCAGTGTTAAGTTCACTTCTGAGGTCCTGGAAAGATTCTGGACCCAAGATCATAGAATACAACTGCTCTGTCGTTTGTTTTTTTATAAGGTTAACTTTTGAAAAATTTTCCTTTAGAACCAAAGAATGCATTCCTGCCTGCCTTTTTTTTGGGTTGGATTTCTGTTATTTCTGGCTATTTCCCCCTGCCCCCCAAATCCAACCGCCTTTGTTTCTGGCACCAGAGCTGATGGGCACAGAAGGCACTGAGGTGTGAGAGCCAGCTCACTTAGAGTATGATGAAGCACTAAGTGGAGAGGAAGAATTGCCAAGAAATTTGAGCTGGGGTAGATTGTAGTCTGAAGCCTGGAATTCCATACAAGGCTCATACATTTAGTTCATTTCTAACTCCCTTCCCTCTTTAGCCCCTTGAAACAATTTTTCCAGTGAGACATAAAGTTGCTGGCTTAGTTACTTCTCAGATCCCTCCCTACCTCCGAGTCCCAGTGCTAGTTTTGGCCCAAGCCTTTTTTTAAAACAAGGACGAGCATAAGCTTCTAGCTGGCTCTCTGAGCTCTATCTGGTCCCCTTCCTAGCTGCCCTGTGCATTACTTTAATTTTCTGGGTTCTTCCAAGTCTCTATAGCTCCTGTTGGCTCCTGGGATCAAATGTAAAATCCTCATTGTGAACTTTCAGGCCTTCTTCTGAGAAATCCCAGGCACCCCTCCTTCTTCCTAAAATTCCATTTCTCTTCCTCTTTTTCACACATGCCTCAGATTTTTTTTTTCCCTTTTAGCAATCTTTCTTTTTAGGATCAGGGTTGGCTGTTTTTCAGCCCAGGTGGCACATGTCCTTGTCACCTTGATATAAGGCACACCTCAGAAGGATAGGGATTGTGGAGAAGCTAACCTTGGTGATGATCCTGGATGAGCACCCAGCTGATACTGGTCTTGAAAATCAGGATCATGTCTTGTTCTCCCAATGTTGAAGAATGAGCCTGGAGAAACGCTGAGGCAAGCACAGAAAAGATGTTTCATTTAAAGGATAGAACAGAAATAGACTTCTCTTGGACGAAGAAGGAGATCCAGAGCTGGAATCCATGGGAGGGGGTGTGTCTTGCCCTTTTATAGATTTCAGATTTCCTTTCTTCTCATGCCTAGGTGACCAAAAGGCAGGAAAAGAGCCATCTAGGGGGTGATTGCTTGCGTTGGAAAGTGCGATCCTTCCCCTCCCAGGAGCTGTTAGCAACTGGTTGATGGGGAAGTGCTATCTACCCATTTCCTTTTCTTTGATAATCAGCTACCTGTCCTTTGCCCCAGTCTCAGCTGTATATGCAGGTGGATCTATTATAGGGTATCATATCCTTTCTTCTTAGCAGGCTGGGAGACTATCTTCTCCCTTTTGTTAAATTTGCCTAAGAAGAGTATGGCCCGTCGTACATCTTCCTAATGAGCGTGATCCTATTGGTTCCCCTCTTTGGCTATATGGCAGGATTACTGCATAGCTCAGCTAAGTCTCTTGTTGAACAAAACCTAGAAAGCGCTTACAGCAGACTATGGTACTTTTCTTCTGTGGAGAAAAATAATCAAGCCCTATTTTCACACAGGTATGGGAAATCCTAGATTAAGCAGAGTTACATGGATTTTTTTCTGGAGGACTACTTGGATATTTTAATACTGCACATTATAGATCTCCAAGAAGGGGTGTTTTATGAACCATCAGAATTAGGGATAACTCTCTTGCTGGAGCAGGTCCTCTCTTGATTTCTTTTTTATTGCAATAAAATGTAAATTGAAGGACATCAAGAGATAGAGATCTACCCAAAGAGATTTGATTATCTTTTTATTTCCTATACAAGGCGGTGAAAAATACCACCTGGGTATTATTTGCCCTCTGCCTGAAGGTGAATGCCTTTTGCTATCAGAATAGTCCTGGGCCCAGAACCATAGCTCAGTTCATTCTGCCTTTGCGGGAGGAGGAAAGGGGAATTTCTTCTACTTGCAGCCATGACCCTGACAGCACAAAAGGGTAACACAGGAAACAGGGTCTCATCTTTGCTGCCCCCCTTAGGACAAGAATTGCTGGCCAATGGTGACACAAAACTCTATACTCTTATTCTCCAACCCCTTCCTTGTTCTTATGGGAACCTGAAAAGGCAAATAAAACTTCCTAACAGCGGAGGAGCTTTTCACAGGGAAAGCACCACATTTTCATGTTTTGTCCTCTGGTTGTTGATGCATAGGCCAAGAGCTTGTTATTCTGTTTACTGTATTCCCACTCGCAGATCCCCAATGCTGCCATCTTCCTCCTTGCTTCATCCCCAGAGACACTCCTGGACATGGTTCACCTGCACCCCTTTTGCCTTTAAGTTTCCTGTGTGGAGGTGAGAGATTGGGAAATAGTTTCTCCTACTTCTCTCTCTTTGGTGTTGTTTCTGGAAGAATCTAGTTCCTCAGCTCCCTCTCCGGTGGGCAGTCCCTCCCCAGGGCTCTAACCCTCACTCACCTCCAGCGATCTTCCTTCTCCCACTGCCCTTTTGACCCAGGATGGTCAGAGCTTCTCACTGCTGCTGATCTCTAGGTGCCTCACTCTTTATTTATGCTTTTTTCATGACTCCATCCACAGCTCTGCAAATACTCCCTTCCAGTTGGTAAAGGCTCCGGAACCTTCCAGGTTGGATCCTGTCCTTGAGGAGCCCAAATACAGTGTATTTCAGGAAAGGTACACAGGTTCTTGTGGCTGACATAAAAAAAATATCAAAGAGTGTGTTATGGTTTGGATATGAAGTGTCTCCTAAAGCTGCTGTTTTTATGCAGGAATATTCAGAGGTGAAGTGATTGGATTATGAGAGCTCTGACCTGATCAGTCCATCCTAGTTTGAATGGACTAACCGGGTGGTAACTACAGGCAGGTGAGGTATGGCTGAAGGAGGTGGGTCACTGGGCGTGCACCATGGAAGTGTATATCTTCCCTGTGGCCCTTTCTCTTCTCTGCTTCCTGTCTGCCAAGAACATAGCAGTGCTTCTCCTCCATGCCCTTCGGCCATGTTGTTCTGCCTCACCTTGGGCCCAGAACAATGGTGTCAGCCAACTATGGACTAAATATTTGAAATATGACACCAAAATAAACTTTCTCCGCTAAGTTGTTCTTGTCAGTTATTTTGGTCACAGTGATGAAAAGCTAACTAACAAAGAGAAGTCACGGTTTATTATTACCATTTATTTCCCATAAAAGACAGTTAGTGTTGTTGGATCTCAAGGCAGTGTCCTCCAAGGCAGTGTCCTCCAAGGTAGTGGGCTCCAGCATGCTGTGTTTGCCCAAACTTATATGACCACAGAATCCCTCTTTGGTGGGGGCTCTTAGGAGACTAGTAATCACAGAACTAATTTGCAAATCTCCAGAGCACAGTATGTCTTAGAGGAGGGAATAGAACACTTCTCTGGTTTTTTGCTGGCAGTATTTAGGAGACCAAAGAGTCTGTGCTGGAACAACTTGGCTTGGTAGGTGGTAGTAGTGTATTTTAGAAACGCCTCATGTATGCCTTCGTACAAACTGCCCTTGATCTCTATTCTTTTCAGCAACATCTAAGTAAATCTTTGCTTGATTTGTTAGTGTGTGTGTTGGAGGCAGTGGGGGGAAGTTGGGATACTACCATAGTTTTTCCTAACATAGTATATCCCTGGGGAACCTTTTTCTAAGCCTAAAACTTACCTGTTACTTTGCTGTAGTCCCAGGGAATAACAGGGCCATACTTCTCTCTGCTCACAGGTGATGGGTCCCAGAAGGACATATGGACTGTTGGCTGTCCATTTCAAGAAAGAGCAAATGTACCATAACTTGGGTCAGTGTTGAGCAGGGTGGGTATACTGGGGTGAGAGATGACTTGGTAAGGAGGTTTTTGCATCAATGAATTTGTCCTTCAAAAGTAGAAAAGATAGGAACTCAGTTTCCTTTTTCAGTGACCCTGAGATCAGAATTCCATAGTCAGAGGCTGATGGCCTCTTCAAAGCTCAGGGATGCAAGCCATTGCACATGCAGTGAACCATGAACATTGGTGAACAAGAGGGTTCTGTGAAATCAGCTGGAGCCCTGAGTGGCCAGCTCTCTTTGCACCCTTTCTGTACAGCTGGCTGCCTTGTAACTCTCCTGGACCCTTCTTGGGACTTGGTGCCTGTGCCATCTCTGCTGAATCACCTGTTGAACTACCTGCCCTCTACTGAGGGTTAATCTTCTCCTTGGCTTTGCCCAGCCTTGGATCACTTCCAGTGTCCCATCGTTCTGTCCTTTTCTTCTCTGGCATCTTACAGGGGAAGGACTTGCTTTGCCTTTATTCCTCCTGCAAATCAAGAACTACTCCTTGGGCATGAGTGAGTTACTGGGAGTCAAATTATAGTGTCTTCGAGAGCTCTTCTGGGAAAATCCCTGCAGGCTATCCTGGCAAGCAACCTCATTGTCCTCCAGGACCTGAGGATCATCCCACTTCACCTCAAAAGGATGGTTGCCTTCTATAGGGATGGTGCTCACTGCTGTCGGTCATGCAGCACCACAGCCTCACAGCTAATGTTCTCCACGGGGGCCAACAGACCTCGATCTTCATGGAGGAGGCCTGGCTCATCCTCACCCTATGGGAAGGGAATTGTGGGCTTCTAGCCCTCTGTCAGGATATAGTCTCTTTCCACCCCAAATCTGGAAGGGCTTTGGTAACTCCTAAAGCAGAAAATGATCCACTGTAAAGCTAGTGCTATTCTCCTCCATAGTCCTTGTCTTCTTGCCAAAGACCTGGCAGGAAGCAGACCA
>PVHX01015524.1:0-46403 GCA_004024805.1 Geosciurus inauris
GCCTGACCCAGAGTCCTCAGCCAGCATCAAAGACTCTTCTCCCTTTAGAGAGCCTGGTCACTTCCAGCATCTGCTGATCCGGGATCTACTCAGTATGTGCTGCTGTCTGACTACTGTCTTTTTAAAATGTTTTCTGTTGCTACAGTAGAATTCCTAAAGAAAAGAGGTTTGCTTAGATCTCAGTTTTGGAAGTTCAAGACCGCAGTGCCAGCTTCTTGGTCATAATCCCCTGACTGCATTGGTAGCATGACTGATGATGTCATGGTGGGAATACATGTGAGAGGGAGAGATCACATGGCAGGACGAGATACTGAACACATTTGAGGGCCAGGATCACTGTTTCCGTAATAACCTGGAACTCACTGGGAACTCACTGGGGTCCCAAGAAAACTATATTAATCTCTTCTGAAAACAAGTCCCCTTTGCCCTAATTACTTTCCACTAGGCCCCACCACTTAAAGGTTTCTCCACCTCTGGACACTGCCATACTGGGAATAAAATTACAGCACATGAACCTCTGGGAAACAAACCACATCTAAGCAACAGCAGCGCCAGACATTGGGCTGCACACAGCATCCCTTGAAGAGACTCAGCTGTAGTGTTTAATTGGCTCCTACCTGGAAGACAGAGATACATAGATCAATTGCAGTGTAAATGCATGAAGACTACATAAGAAAGTAAATGCAGGGTGTTAGGAATATAAAAAAGCATAGCTTAACAGGCTTGGGGAAGGCTGAGGGGGTTACAACAGGGAGGATACCAGGAGAGTGACAGTTGCTTAGGATCTTAAGGAACAGGAGAGATTTGCCACCAGAGAAAAGGAACAGCAAGGTCCCCAGGGTGGTGAGTCCAGCACCTTGAGTGGAGTCCTGACAAGGGCAAATCGCTGGTCTTCACAGGTGGCCTGGGGACAGAGGGACAGAATTTCAGGGCCTTGAGGTTGGCCACTGCTCTTTTGTCTGGTTAAAGTGTAAGGGAATTCTTAATTCAGTGCTCTCTCTGGATGTGGGCTAGTGGCATCTGCTCAACTTGGGTGACCCAGTTGCTGCCCACCTTCCTCCCTCACTGTATGCCAACCAGTTTCCAGACAACATTTACAGAAGAATCATCACCACATCTTCCCAAGAAAAACTGGTTGAAGGCTCTAAAATAAGCATGGATGCTTCGCTAAACTGTTTGCCCTCACTGCCTTGCAAATATTTCTGCTGTTACTGGGATGTGCACAGACTTATTGATGTGAACTTTATAACACACATGCTATTTGTGCCTATGTCTCTGTAAGTGTGATGGGAAATGTACTTCAGTGAAGGAGGATACTAAATCTACTTTTCCATCCTAATCACATGGTAAAGAAAACATTTCTGTGAAATCAATATATGATAACATAGCAATATATATCCACATACTTCTAAAGACAATAACAGAACAATGAGCTAGAAAGAACATTAGGACATTAGCCTCTAGCATCAGCTGACCTGGGCCTGAGTTCGATCTCTAGCCTAGTATCCTATGACCTCTAGGAGGTTTTCTAATGAGCTCCAGCTGCTGGCTGTTTTTAGATTAAAGAAAATACATGTGGTATATGGGTCTGGGTAGTTGCTCCATTGATGATGAGGAGGTTTTATAAGAGTGAAATGTAAGAAATAAAGATACCATGGTTAAACCCTACTTCCCACATCATGTATAACACAAGAATGGGAAGTTGTAGTCCATGTATGTATAATATGTCTAATTCATTTTACTGTCATGTATAACTAAAAAAAAAAAAATTAAAAATTAAAAAACCGTACTCTCTATTGGAAAACCAGTCCTATCCAATCCTGTTGTGATATTAAAGAAAATATTAAGATGATATATGTTCTCTCTGTGTAAGTTATAGTTCTTTCTATAACTTTTTTCCCTCTAACTCATCAAACGTGGATCAACACTGAAAACTGAATAAATTATACAATGAAAGTGTGTGCATACAAAATAGTTTTTGAGAGCATGTAAACAGAAGACAGAACAATCTTCAGAGGGCAGATGTATTTTGTTACAATGGAGGGTCAAGTCCTTTATCACCCAGGAAGCTGCTATCCAGTGATCAGCAAATGAAATGCGAGGGGAGGATCCATCAAGATGGCCTATGCCTGGGCTCCCACAGAAGCCAGAGATGGGCTGAAAAGAGAAAGTCAATGAAGGAAATTGAGACCAGGGGGTTTCCTTAAGGAGCAGATGAGGTTTGATTGACAACACCATGTTGTCAAGAATATAACACTGAGGGTCTCCTGACATCAGAATTAGGGTGGCCAGGGTACTGATTCACACTTCAACGCCCCACTATAGCCAGCCACCCTGCCCCTGGGGCCTCTCCCTAGAGGCAGCTACCAGGTTTGTTTCTCAGAGCTTTATCAGGCTGTGCAAGTCTTCTTCCCTCCCTGTCAACACAATGAGAAGGGTCCTCTGCTCCTGCCTTCGGGGCTAAAGTAAAAAGGAGACTGGGATGACTTTTCTACAAAGTGTATAATTGCAAATGTAGAACGGTACTGCAGTGGGAAATGCTGTGGATTCATCTTAGTAAATTCATGAGCCTTTGATTTGGGGGAAGATTTGGCCTTTTCACATCAAGTTGAAGATTAAAAAAAAAAAAAACTTCTCTCTACTCAACAGAAAGGGTCTTGAGGCACTGTAAGGCATCAAAGAGATTCTAGAAGCAGCATTTGATGAGGAATAGAAAAGGAATGTAAAAATATACATCTATTCACTACCAATAAACTGTAGACTTAAAAAATACTATTAAATTTAATAAAACATGCATCATAGTTTAGAAGAAATTTATTTGTTTTCAGAAAAAAAAAAAGAAAAAACTTTTTATCTTTTGTCATTCTGAAATTGTTCCTGGGCCAAACAGTCTTGGTACAGGAGAGCAATAGATAAACCACATTGCATAAAGTCAATGGCTATGCCCAGCAGCATCTCCCCTCATAAGGTAAAGCACATGGGTGTCAGTTGGTCTCACCAGGGAAGAGGGGGAGGCCCTCCACAGTGCATACTTCAGGACTTCACAGGAAAATCATTATAGCCCCAAGTCTAAGCAGTCACTCTAGGGAGATAACAAATGTTCACTTTTAACACATTTAAGTTTTTTAACAAAAACTTAAATGAAAGTAGAAACTAGAATATCCTTTGGAGAAAATGTCACATTTAAGATTATCAACCAAAAAAAACACGTAATGAAATATGCCTAATAGTAGGTATTCCGTGGGGAAAAAAAAAGCAAAAAGGAAAGTAGAAACTATCTTGAACTGAATGAACTATCAAACACAACATCAGAATTTGTAAGATGCTGCTAAAACTGTATTTAGAGGCAATTTATAGCATTTAAATAAAGAAAAGAAAGAATATTAAAAATATATATAAAAGAACCTATATTTAAAGAAAGAAAAGAACTAAATCTATTACCTCATATTCTACAATAAGAAATAAGAAAAAGAAGAATGTATTAAATTTACAGTAAGTAGAAGAAAAGAAATTGTAAGGTCTTAGCAGAAATCAATTAAATACTGGAGGAAAGAACAAAGAAAATCTCTGAAATAAGAGTTGGTTTGTTGAAATCCATATTATTAATAGTTCTCCAGGTAGATTCATCAGAAAAATAAAAGCCAAAAAATAAAATGAATATGAGATTATTATCACTACAAGTATGACAATGATAAAAAAAATCTGAAAAACTATCTCTAGAAATTTGATAATATAAATGAAATGTACAAATTAAATGGAAGATGGTATCATTATGTGTCCACATAAAATAAATAAAATAAATTCCAACCCTTACTTTGAACCATATATTAACATTAACTCAGAATGATCATGAACCTGAGAGCAAAACCTAAAACTTCAATCTTTTAGAATAAAAGTTCTTGTGACTTTGGTCTAGGCAAGATTTCATAGATATGAATCCAAAGAACATGCCATGTGTAAAAAATTAGTGTTGCACTTTATCAATCTGAAAACCTTCTGCTCTTTGATAGACAATGTTAACAAATATAAAAATGGAAAAATGGAGAAAATATTTGCAAATAACATATATAATAAAGGGCTTATGTCTATGATACATGGGGAACTCAAAAATCACTATTAAAAAAACAACTGGAAGCTGGGCATGGTGGCGCATGCCTGTAATCCCAGTGGCTTGGGAGGCTAAGGCAGGAGGATCAAGAGTTCAAAGTCAGCCTCAGTAACAATGAGGTGCTAAGCAACTCAGTGGGACCCTGTCTCTAAATAAAACACAAAATAGGGCTGGGGGTGTGGCTCAGTGGTTAAGTACCCCTGAGTTCAATCCCTGGTACCAAAAAAAAACAAAAACAAAAAAACTCAATTCAAAATGGGCAAAGATCTAATCAGATATTTTACTTAGATAAATGACTAATACATACATTGAAAAATATCAAACATTATTATTCATTAAGTAAATGTAAATTAAAACCACAACAATATGTCATTGCACCTATAAGAATATCTAAAACTAAAAATACCAGCTTTGGCATGGATGTGCTACTTGTGGCCATATGAAATGTTGCAATCATATTGGAGCACACTTACAGTTTCTGTAATGAAAATATACCTTTCTCTAACATTATGATGGGGTCCTTACCTCATAAGTATTTGTCGAGTGAAAAGGAAGTACATGATGTGTTATTTCTGTATCTGTTTATAACACTATGAATATGGAAACAACCCTAATGTCTATTATCACATGAATGAAGAAACTGTGACTCAGTCATACAATAGAATGTTACTGAGTAATAAAAATGAACAAATTATATATATACATACACACACATATATATGTATACACACACATACACACACATATATATATATATTTATATGTCGAATCTCAAAATATAATGCTAGGTAAAGGAAGTCAAGCAAAAACAAGTAAATACTACAGGATTCCATTCTCATAATTTTTTAGAAAATGAAAACTCATCTATAGTAGAAGAAATCAGGTTACTGTTCTCCTAAGAGGGAGGAGTGGAAAAGACAAGGGAAGAATAAGAAGAGCTATGAATAAATATTGGGACAGTATGTATATCTCACTATTTTGAATAGAGTGATGCTTTCACAGGTATATTGATGGATACAGATATAGATATAAATTTGACTAATACATAAAATTTATGATGCCTTTAGAGAAACAGAAGGTCCCTATTGCCTTAGATCTGGTGCTCCATATGTGTTTTTTTTTTTTATATATTGGCACCAAGAAATTCTTTTACAAAGAAGCTTTCAATCAAGATATTGATTTCAAAAGTTGACTTTTTCTTTTTTGTTCCTTACAAATGACTCAAAGTCATAGTCTACATGTTACAGACCTTCCTCTTGCTCTCAGATTTCTTCTGGGACCCTCAGTGGGAAAGTTAGGTAGTCTGGGGAGGAGGGAGTAGGCAGGCTTCAAGGCTTTAGCTGGCCCAGGGCTCAGGCTACTGCTCCAGGATCAGGCATGTGGAAAGAAAATTCTAAGATAACTTAGGATTCATGCATTTTCTAAGGAAATCCTTTGGTCTGGAAGAAGCCATTTGGAGACATGTTTTTGATTTGGTTGTTTTAAGTCACATGGTATATGACATAGTGTTCCTGATGGGAAGATCAGCTGGGTTAAAAAAGACACACATTTTGTCATTTTAAAATATTCCTATTTTGTCATATTTTATCATATATTTGTCATATTTTGTCAAAATATTCCTATTTTGTCATATTTGAAATATGCCTATATAGGGTTGCTGAGATCAACTAAATTTCAGAGTCTATGTCTTCCAGGAATATGAACCTGCAGTAAAGAAAGAGAAGCCCAAATCAGAACAGTCAAACTCATGCAATACTCAGATTCCTTAAGCAGATGAAAGTCTCAAGCTTATGCTTTAAATCTATTTATTATACCCTTTGAAGCCAAGCAGTAACACCAAAAGTGCAAATTTGATGATATCTATTTGATATGAAAAGTTAAAGGAATAAAATACAGTTTAAACAAACAAACAAAAAAATAGAATGCATTTCGATCAGGATTATATTATTTTACAACCCATTTCATATGTCCATAAAATTGTATTACTTAGAACATGTATTAATGAGAGGAATACTTATAGATCAAGCTTAACTATATTCAAATATTAATATGAGAAGCAAGGGGAAGAAATCAAAAGAAAATGATTATACATTCTTCCCCTAAAAATTTGTATGTTCCCTGTATTTTTATAAGTCTTCCAAAGAGCTCTCATTTTTTTACCTTTACCTGTTACCTGTCAGGAGACTTTTTCTGGAAAGGGCTAGATGATAAGTAATTTAGGTTTAATAGGCCATAGGGTCCTCACCAGAAATACTCCCCTCAATCCTGGTAGTACAGAAACAGCTATAGACTGCATACAAGCTTGAGAGTAATTGCATTCCAATAAAATTTTATTAAGAGAAACAGATCTGGTCAGAATGGATCCATGGCCCATAGTTTGTTATCTAATCAGAAGTCACCAAGGGCATGAGCTCAGGGCATCTGTTTGACAGGTACAGATTTAGATGGAAATGGAGTTGCAGGTGTCCCAAGTGTCCACAGGGAACTTTTAGGTTCTGTTTGAAGCACAATGGTTGTTCAAATGAAATTGGATGTAAAAGCAAACATTTGGCATACTTGTTTTCATATACTGACCATATTTACAAGAATTTATTTCTGGACTCATTACTGTATTCTGTAGATCTTTAAATCTCTGTCCTTAGGTCAGCTTGATAGTAAGTTTCAAAAACAGAGGGCAAGTTCTCTAGTTTTGTTCTTTTTCAAGATTGTCTTAGCTATTTAAGGTCCCTGGAAATTCCATGTGAATTCAGTGGAGAAAGAAGACTCTTTACAAGAAATGGTGCTAAGACTGATCTCCAGGATATATAAAGAACTCAAAAAACCTCACACGAGAAAAAAACCAAACAATCCAATCAATAAATGGGGAAAGGAGCTTAACAGACACTTCTCAGAAGAAAAAAAATACATTCAATCAACAAATATATGAAAAAATGTCCAACATCTCTATTAATTTGAGAAATGCAAATCAAAACTACTCTAAGATTTCATCTCACTCCAATCAGAATGGCAGTTATCAAGAATACAAACAAGTGTTGGCAAGGATGTGGGGAAAAAGGCACATTCATTCATTGCTGGTGGGTCTGCAAATTAGTGCAACCAATCTGGAAAGCAGTATGGAGATTCCTTAGAAAACTTGAAATGGAACCAACATTTGACCCAACTATCCCACTCCTCGGTCTATACCCAAAAGGCTTAAAAACAGCATACTACAGTAATGCAGCCACTTCAATGTTTATAGCAGCAAAATTCACAATTGCTAAACTGTGGAAGCAATCTAGATGCCCTTCAATGGATGAATGGATAAAGAAACTATGGTATATATTCACAGTGGAATATTACTCAGCATTAAAAGAGAATAAAATCATGGCATTTGCAGGTAAATGGATGGAGTTGGAGAATAGCATGCTAAGTGAATGAAGTGAGCCAATCCCAAAAAAACAAAGGCCAAATGTTTTCTCTGATAAGTGAATGCTAATCCATAATGGGGTGGGTGTGAGGAACATGGGAGAAATGGAGGAACTTTGGATAAGGCAAAGGGAAGGGAGAGGGCATGGGGGTAGGAAGATGGTGGAATGAGATGGACATCATTACCCTAGGTACATGTATAAAGAAAGATACAAATGGTTTGACTACCTTGTGTACAACAAGAAAAATGAAAAATTGTGCTCCATATGTGTACTGCAAATCAAAATGCATTCTGTTGTTTAAAACAAAAAAAAAATAAAAATTTTTAAAAAAGAACAAACAAACAAAAGAAAGAAATGGTGCTGGGAAAACTGGATATTCACATGCAGAAGAATGAACTTGAACACTTAGTTTACACCATAGGCAAAAATTAACTCAGACTAAAAACTTGAAACAAGACTTAAAACAATAAAATTCAGAAAAAGACATAGGGGAAGGCTTTGTGACATTGAATTTGGCAATGATTACTTGATTTGAACACCAAAGGCATAGACAACAGAAAAACTAGATGAATTAGACTTTGGCAGCATTTAAAACTTTTATGTATCAAAACTTACTGTGTAGAGAGTGAAAAGACAACACATGAAATGGAATAAAATATTTGCAAGTCCTATATCTGAATGAGGATTAATATTGAGAATATATAAAGATTTTCCACAACTTAACAATACAAAAGCTCAAAAAACTAAAAACAGCAAAGAACTTGGATAGACATTTCTCTGAAGAAGAGAAACAAACTACTAAAAAGTGCATGAAAAGATTCTCCATATCTTTATTCATTAGAGAAATGAAAATTAAAACTACAGTGAAATACCACTTTTTCTACCCATTAGTGTGGCAATTAAAATAGAGTAATAGTAAGAAAGAGAGGAAAAAAAAAAAACATGTGTTGGTGGCCTGGGTGAAGAGAAGCTGAAAAACTTGTGAGTTAGTGGATTGATAGTAAAAATGTAAAATTGTGCAGCCTATGTGGATAATAGTTTTATAGTTCCTCTAAAAATTAAATATAGAATTATCTTATAATCTAACAATGCTACCTCTATGTATACACACAAAGAATTGAAAGCAAGGCACAAAAAAGATATTTGTATAGTAATGTCCTTAGCAGAATTATTTGCAATAGACTGAAAGGAAAAAACAACTCATATCTACCAACAGATAAACAAAAGGTGGGGTGTGTGTGTGTATTTTTGTCTTATAAAAGAATGAAATTTTCATACATGCTATACCAGATTAACCTTGAAAATACTATGCTAAATGAAATAAGTCAAACAAAAAAGAACAAATGCTGTGTGATTCCACTTATATGAGGTATCAATATCTAAGTTGACAGAGAGAAAGAAGGGTGATTGCCAAGGGCTAGAGGAGGAGTGCAGAGTTTTGGTTTGGAATGACAAAAATGTTCCGGTAATAGACATTGGTGATGGTGGTGCAATATTGTGATCATGCTTAATGTCACTGAATTGTACATTTAAAATGATTTAAATGGTCAATTTTACTATATCGACTTAACCACAATTAAAAATATCAGGAACAAGTACATTTATAGAATCATGATTTAAATGCTAAAGTTGCTATTTTCTAGCAAAAAATAAACAGAATCACAATCACTAAATGCTGACAGGAATAAGAAAAATCTTCTGTGTTGGTTACTGAACCTTGAAATGTTATTTTATTTTAATAAAATTAGGAGAGCTCATGAATCTTAGAAATTCATAAGCACTCAGGGATTGCTAATGTGCAAATGTGAGGGAATGGCAACCCAGTTGGAACGTTGTACAGTGTTCCCTGAAATTATATTTGTTTAGAAGGACATACTGCTTTTACTTGGAATGTCTTTTAAGCACCAATAAAAAGAAAAAACTTCCAAAGTGCTTTAATTGTTACTACACATAAGACTGTAGAGACATCAATGCATCATCAGTCAACTACCTTAGCAAAGGATATTAGTACTGCAGGAATAAATTATAGGTTACAAATCCTTTCACCACAAACAATAGGCAGAGCCACTTGTTCAAATCTACCTTCTTTTTCAAGGCTGACCATCTGAGATACACCTCTTGGTCTGTCATCTCTTCTCCACTGTCACCACTCACACTGCATTGAGACTTTCTCTCAAAAATTGGGAAATAAACCCTCCTCAACTTCCCTCTTCCTGGCTGATTTTCCCAACCAATGTTTGTCTTCAAACACCAATCAAAATACATGAATTAAAAAATTTTAAACCACTTCAAGGATGTTTTAAGACATATCAAAACAATTTGACTTTGGTGTGGCAGTGTGGCAATGCCCTTTCCCTCAGTCTTTGTGTGCCATACTGTCTATAAATCACCTCTTAGGGATACTTTTGAAAACGATGTGATATTTGAAAATGTAGTCACATAAGCCTTCCAATAGTGTTCCAACTCCAAGGCAGCCATTGGCATGTTCGTGGAGGGGTCTTACTAGCAGCTGTAATGGGTAATTGCCATTCTTGCAGTCACAGTTCCCTATTATTTCAGAAGAAATGCCTGTCCCACACAGCTCATGTGCCACTGGTGAGGCTAAGTTCTCCATAGAGGCAGGGGAGAATCATGTGATCCAGACTGAGCCCGCCATTACTTTCCATTGCTCCAGTGCCAGTGATTTAGTAATGGTGCCTGGGAGTCTCATACAGAATCCCTACCATTGAGGAATAGAGGGATTATTCAATCCCTACCATGGATTCTCTAAGGCAAAGAAAATGTCTCACTGTTTGAAAGAAGTCTCAACATTGCCAGAAGGTGAAGAAATTTGCTAGGGCAGAGGGAGCATGTTGGAACTGGAAAGGAGATTTTTACAAGTATCTACTCTCCTGATCTCAGGCATGCACACTTGTCCCACCACTGCAGCTTTGTCCTGGTAGGCATCATCTTCTGGGCCTGTGGGATATTCCAAATTCCTCTTCTGATAAAAATGCTCAATTTTCTTAAG
The DNA here is from genome assembly GCA_004024805.1 of Geosciurus inauris. Classification (NCBI taxonomy): domain Eukaryota; kingdom Metazoa; phylum Chordata; class Mammalia; order Rodentia; family Sciuridae; genus Geosciurus; species Geosciurus inauris. Next base: position 10,526 of record PVHX01015524.1, read on the forward strand.
AAAGCTAAGCTCAGGCAACAATCTTTTCAAGTTTTCATTCTCTCAGAAATCCATCAGCTAATGGCACTTGAATGTTCATTTTTCATCATGAAAAGAGTAAGATTAATTCAGTAGGCTGGTTAAAGGCAATCCCATCCATATCTCTATTTATTTATTTGGTACCAGGAATTGAACTCAGGGATACTTAACCTCTGAGCCACATCCCTAGATCTTTGTATTTTTGTTTTGAGACAGGGTCTCACTAATTTGCTCAGGGCCTTGCTAAGTTACTGAGGCTGGCCTTGAACTTATGATCCTCCTGCTTCAGCCTCCCTAGTTGCCAAAGTGCCAAGCTAAATGAAATCTTTTTTATATGCTTAATGATAAGCATACACAATCAATCAATTGCATTAATTCAATAAATATTTGAACACTTTGTATCCCTGTTCCTGGTGATGGAATAGTATCTTATGATTCTATCAGCTTTGAAAGAGTCTACTTGATTAGAACTAACCTAATCATATAGGACTAAATTGGTCTAATTTACTGTTAACAGTCCACACTCACAATATCAGACCTTAAATTGTAGAGCTATAGTAAGAAAAACAGCATGTTATTGGCACCAAAAAGGCATGAAAACTAATAGTACAGAATAGAAGACACAGAGACAAACCCGCATAAATACAGTTATCTCATATCAGACAAATTCACCATATATATACATTGGAGAAAAGATAGCCTCTTCAACAAATGGTACTGGGAAGACTGGAAGTCCATATATAGCAAAATGAAATTAAACCCCTATCTTTCGCCCTGCACAAAACTCAAAGCATATCAAGGACCTAGGTGTTAGATCAGAGACCCTGCGCCTACTAGAAAAAAAAGGAGGGCCAACTCTCCATCATGTCAGCTTAGGAAAGACTCCTAAAGCACAAGAAGTAAAATAAAGAATCAACAAATGGCATAGTATCAAATTAAAAAGCTTCCTCATAGCAAAGGACACAATCAAGAATGTGAAAAGAAAGCCTACAGAATGGGAGAAAATCTTTGCCACCTGCACCTCAGATAGAGCATTAATCTCCAGGATATATGAAGAACTCAAAAAATTAACACTCAAAAACCAAATAACCCAATCAATAAATGGGCAAAAGAACCGGCAGACACTTCACAGAAGAAGAGTAAGGGGCAGGCTTCTTAAGCATCTAAAGATTGTCCTGGTCTAAAAGGCTGGATGAGGACAACCAATGACTATGGGGATCTGTATAAAGAGCAAGACCTGTCTTTGAGCTGCAAGAAAAATTTACAATCTAAGAAAGAAGACAAATTATTTTGTCTACTGTACTATTTCTTTCCCTCAAATTCTCTAAAGCTGAACACTTTATAAAGCATTCTGTATATGTTGTCTCATTTAATTTCCTCAATGACTTTTTGGTCTACTCTCTCATTCTTTAGATCAAAAATGTGAGACAGAGGAGTTTAAACAATTCTCCCAAGTTCACTCTGATGATTGGTGGTCAAGTCTGGATAAAAGATAAGAGCTCCTATCTTGAAGCTCAGAGCAGTTCTTCCAACTACATCATGACATGGGATGTGCAGTCCATTTTATAATGAAATTTCCATGCTTAGACTAATCACCTAGATTACACTGAAATTTTCTTACTAGTAATGAAGAATTTAATAAGAGGACAAAAGTCCCCAAATACTGTGTTTTTAGATAAACCCATGGGATTTAGGATTCAATGTGAAGAAGAAGAAAAAGAAGTCCCTCCATAAGGCTATATCTAAAGTGTTTGATAGAAGGATGTGGGATCAATTATAACAATGTTTTAGTTAATCATTTCTCAAAGTTTCTTCCTCTGAAAACTAGTTAAGAATTTTTGATAGGTTATTGTGGATTCTAAAATAGTTCTTGTATAGCAACTGATAATTAAGGAAAAAATAAATTCACTGTTTCCTCCATTTTTGGCCAGCTTAATGACCATTTTTTGGAGGATGATTTTATACGTCTTTCATAGTTTCATGGGATGTCTAGACTCTTGTTGTGACTGTAGAAATGATGTCCAGGGAGCCTGTAGATATTTTTTTGAAAAGAATCTGTACTAATGTAAAGCCCTATTTCAAATAAATCTAGAAGCTAGCTGACTAGAAAACCAGCATCTCAGAATCAATGGTGTGTAGTGGCTCACCTGCTTGTGTGTTCTTGACAATGAATCCTGGGGCCATGGAAATCTCATCTCGGTCATTTCATTCTTTGGGGAACATTGGTACGGAGGAAGAGTTCAAGGATGATGATTTACAACAGCAGGCAGTGCATGATCCAGGAACGTGTGGCTCTTCAAGCTGAAGAACACTCACCCTGTGCTGGTGAGGCGGTGTTACCATGTGGGGCAGTGGCTCCTGAGCAGGAAGAAGGCCCAGCATTGACCCCATTGCCATCAAATACTCAGCATTGCTATCAAAAATATTAACTTTTCTGCCAAATCACCTGGTTTTTATTGTTGGAGCATTTATTTAATTTTGGCTCAGTTTTTAAAAAAGTATAATTAATCAAAATAAAACACATTTCCAAGGCACCTGCCCACCATGCCTGCAGCATCTCTCATCATCACATACCATCTCTTATTCCTGCTGCTGCCACAACAGCTCACATTACGTCATTTATTCTTATGCTGCTACTTCCACTGTCAAAAGCACTACTATATCTGCTACTGAGGGATGCCAGGCCAGTAGACAGCCACCCATCATCTATCCCAACCTCACTGTGCCAGCAAAGCTGGCCTGAAACAAACTACTCAGAAGGGAAGCAGCTGAATAAAGCCACACTTTCAGGTTATTTTTATGCCAAATACCTTAAAATTTCTGAGATAAGAATAAGTGTGAGGAGGACTTAATTCAAATTTTGCAGAATCAGCAGAAATTGTCTCTACCTAAGCAAGAGGGAAGACAATTTTCAAATAAGTATTGATATAAAATACTAGTTTACTGAATATCAGACTTACTCATTTTTCATTTCTGTGTCCCCCACCTTTTTTTTTTTTTTTTGGTACCAGGGATTGAACTCTGGGTACTCAACCACTGAGCCACATCCCCAGCCCTATTTTGTGTTTTATGTAGAGACAGGGTCTCACTGAGTTGCTTAGCACCTCGCTGTTGCTGAGGCAGGCTTTGAACTCGCAATTCTCCTGTCTCAGCCTTCCAAAATGCTGGGATTACAGGCGTGCGCCACTGCACACAGTTCTGTATTCCTTTTAATTTTGTTCAATATCTCTGCCCAGTTAAATAAGACTGATTGATATTTATGTTTATATTGCATATTTATCAGAGAATCTCATTGACAAATATTGTTGAATTACCTTTGAGTGGATATTTAAAAACCTTTAAACCACTTTCTAAGCATTAAGTTGTTTGTTGCCTCATGAGGAAACCAGGACAAAAATTATTCATTCGTTCAATTAATGCATTATTTCTGAATGCCAAAAATGTATTTGACACTGGCAAGACTTGATACTACAGAAACTGTCTGGACGTGGAGAAAGGTTTCTGAATGCCTGGGTAGATGAGGGAATGATTCACAAAGCCCTTTTTCCTGACTCTGGGGAAAACCTTAGGTTCTATCAAGGAGAAGGGAATAAAGATGGATGAGTACTGGTTACTTAACACATCACAAGAATGGGAGACTTCAAATGGTGACCATAGAGATTAAACCAAGCAGAAGTTCTGAGAATGGGGACTGCTAAGGCTGCTGTGAAGCAAGTCTTGGGTGGAGATGTGAGTATTCCAGGGGAGAGACCAAGCTAATATATTCAGAGAAGTGAAGATCAAAGGCGTGCATGTTTAGATAAAAGGCAGAGGTTGATGAGGCCAGAATTTGGACTTGCTCAGAAATTGGGCTTCTCTTAAACAATGTTACCTTATGGGATGCTCTCAGCAGGGGAATGTTTCAGTAAGAACTGCTTTAGAAATATCTATGTGGTAGCTGTGAAAATGAGATCATGAAGCAGCTAATGAAGACTCAGGTGGCAGAAAGAAAAGGCCTGATGCACACTGTATAATTGGATGGAGGGAGGGATGAGGTGATGTCAGAGTTTGTTCCATGAAGTCTGAATTCTTTTGCTAAGGCAACTGTATGGCCTGAGTCCTCCTGGTCAAGGCCTAGGGCGCACTAATTCATAGTGCATCTTTGTAGCCATGAGCCCAGGAAGTGGTTTCCATGAGCCTTAGAAGTGGTTTGTCTATATAATTTATTGATAAGTGTGACATTGATGATTGGCACCTAGGCTTGAGTGAGATACCTCTCCCCAAAAGCTGTCTTAGGGGCTAGAAATATAGCAATAATGTGCATATGTGAAGAATGTGTAATGTGTATATAGGACCCTCTGCTCTGAGGTGTCTATTTACACATCAGGAGCACTGGCATGAGGTATCTTATGCGCATATTAGTGGACTGTCCATTGGAGACTGGGCCTGATCTCTCCGGACTCCTTGCTATGAGGTAGCCTTTGTCTGTGATACATATCTTTAACATTGTTCCTATAGTGTATCATTTTGCTGCAATAAGTGTGGATTTTTAAGTGTGGTGTTTGCGGGTCTTGTCAATCTTCTTAAAGTCTAAGTTCAATTCTTTAACAGTTAAGCTTTGTCTGCTTGTTACTATTGGTACAAGTAGCAGATGGAAAGATGTTTGAAGAATTAATTATGTTGGGATGTGATTGGTGGAGTGAGAGGAAAGGGTCTGGGGTGACGCCTTCATACCTGACAGATGTAGTAGAATAATTTGTGTGTTGCAATAACACAACTTGTTTGGATACATTGCCTAGAGCTGCCTGTGCATTCCCAGCTAGAGATGTGCAAGAAGTAGTTGCTAATCTAACTTCTATTTCAGTGTCATCTATAGCATTTGGGGCAAGCTGAGTGGAGTTTAGAACTTTGGGGAAAAATCAACAATGTGTGCAGAAGGGAAAACTTTCTAAGACATACCCTTCAGAGTCAAGGAAGTAATTTAATGAGTGCAGTTTGCCTACGGGGAACTGACATGAGCAAAAGACCCCATAAAAATGCTGATGAGTGATTCGTAGTATTCAAGACACAGTATGGTTAAAACTGATCAAACCTGCAAGCTACATTTAACCTTGGGTCACCATTTTGTAGTGACTCCATGAAGCAGTGTTGACCTCCAAACATCAGTAATGTGAGGAAGTGCCCAGGTAGCTCAACAGAACCCAAGATTATTCTTTCATTAAAATTTCTGTGCTCTCACTGTGATTTATTTTAGATCAAATGTATCTTATTGCCCATGTGGTTATGTGTCTTTTCATTTCCCTACACTTTCCACAGCTACACCCAGGGTAGTAATATTGAGGACAAAGATTGTTTCTTTTCTACAGCTGACAATGTGATAAAATGAGAAAGGAGCAGGTCACACTTCACCTTCCTTAATATAGGAAATATTTGACAAGAAGCAGAACTAAAGAATTTTTAAAGCACTCGTCCCAAAGCATAACATGCATGCATGACACTAACTACTCCAAATTTATACTTTCTTAAACATTGTAACTTCTCTTTATTATCGCCCAAAGTGAGAAAGATGAATTAAAAAAAAAAAAACAGAATGAAGTTTGTACATTTAAGTTTTTACCTTACATGAAATTTCTACCTGTATGTAGTAAGGTAAATTTTCCATGGCATGAATCCTCAGGACTAGTTTTTAAGTCCCTAGAAATGAGTTAATTCTTTTGGAAACTAAACCTTTCTTTCTAAGCAGGGTGCTTGGAATAGTCTAGAGAGAGATTCCCTGAGCCATAAGCACTTGCTTTGCAATGATGGTTATGAAGCCTCCATATTTTACATGATGAAGATTTCTCAAAAGTTAAGCTCTGCTGGAGTGAAGCCATGGTCCCATCTGATAAGAGCATTTCCTCTTTTCAATCGAGTTGTTTTTCTTTATCTGAACCACATAAATTCTATATCTTTCTACTCATAGACTTCTGGTCTATGGAGTTCATGAGCAAGAACTCAGACTCTGCCTGCCCCTGTGGGAGTGATTCTATCCTGGTCATTAACAACATATTGAGCCAAAAGCTCTTTACTGGGAAATGGGAATCTAATGGGACCTTACTTGTAGGACTGTGCTGATGATCATATGAGAAACACAGGTCTACAAATATGTAGCCAGCACAGAAGGGGTTGCCGAAAAGGTCCTCGGGATACTGTGGGTTGATCAGAAGACCATCAGGTGTCTGGAGGAGAAGGAGATTGGTGGGCAGCCAAATTATCTGCTGGTCTCTAGGCTGATTTTCTGTCCTTTGATACTGCTTCTTAGAATTTGAGGTTGGATATGTTTGTGGATTTGTGGGACAAGATGTCAGACTCAGGCAGGTGAAAGGATCTAATACCCTATATTTCCTGGGTATGATCTCCAGCATAGATAAATAAATAAATAAGTAAGTGAAATAGAACTATAAGGTTGAGAAGAGTCTTCTTGTCTCAGGCAGCTTGGCAATATTTACAGACAATTTGGAGAGTTGACTGTTGAGACAGGATGCCATGCATAGAACTGAGCCATTCTGGTTAAAAGAAGCAAGCGCACAGGAAAGACATCTAACATCTTGCATCAAAGATATTCTCTAGAGAAGAGTTTCTAAATTTCTGATGGAGCATCAGGTGACTTATTCCTAAAACTTAAAATATTGCCATTAGAGTTCAGTAGAAACCAGATGGCTTTACCTTTTTGTGAATATTCAGAAAGCTATAACCATTCAGATATAACCATTCAGAATGTTATTTATTAATCCAGTTATGTAATCTTGCATTTAAAAAAAATCATGCTTAAACTTTAAAAAAACCTTAAATTTATATCCTAAATTTTCTGTAACCCCTTTAGTGAAACTGAGAGAATCTGAACTTATAGCAGCAGATCAGAAGCTGGACCCCAGCCTGTGGACTGGGGCAGGGGCAGCTTTGTGTCTGGGCAGTGAGTAACTTGAGGGGGAAAGATGGAGTTTTATTAATTGTGAGTCTTTAAAACCTGATGTGAGAACTGGAACTGACAGATTCTTAATTAATAAAATCTTTAAAAACAGTATTTGTCTTTGGGAGGCTGAGACAGGAGGATCGTGAGTTCAAAGTCAACCTCAGCAATGGTGAGGTGCTAAGCAACTCAGTGAGGCCCTGTATCTACATAAAACACAATATAGGGCTGGGGATGTGGCTCAGTGGTCAAGTATCCCTGAGTTCAATCCCTGGTAACAAAAAAAACCCAAACTTTATTTACAACTGAAGAGCTTTCTGCTGTCATGTATCATGTATAACTGATTAGAACTAATAATAATAAAAAAAACTATATTTGTGGTTCTTGTTTGCTTAATTTAAATTTTTTCTATATATGTGTATGTGTGTTAAGATCAATTTTGTACAACAATTTGTATGTCTATAAAGAGCATTAATGAGGGCTGGGGTTGTGGCTCGGTGGTAAAGCACTTGTCCTCACACATGCGTGAGGCCTGGGTTCAATTCTCAGCCTCAGGTATAAATAAATGAATAAAATAAATGTGTATCAAAAACTAATATATATATGTGTGTGTGTGTGTGTGTGTGTGTGTGTGTATGTGTATATATATTTAAAGAGCTTTAATGACTTCTATCATCTACTGGCACATTCAGAACAACAAATTCCCAGACAGCTGTTTCATACCACTATTCCCGTGAGGCCAAAAGATTAGAATAATAGAATACCCATTTCTTTAAAAAATCCAGAAATGAAGCCAAAGGTATTTTAAAGAAATAGTAAAAAAGGTTTTTAATGTTTTCTCATATGGCATAAGAAAGCTCCCAAATATGTAAAATTCAGAACTATTATTCTTTAACATACCTTTGAGACATAATTAACAAATACTCTTGTGTAGGTATTTCATGGAATAATTCTATTTTTGAAAGTAAAATGAAAATCATGGAAGATGTGCATAGTATCTAATTTGAGAGTATCAATAACTGACTTTGCTGGCAAAGAAAATAATAATTCAAATTATGCAATCTAGAAAAAAATCAGAAGTGACTGGGATCAAGATTTTAAACTGCCAAGTTTTTAGGTGCCAGATACTGTACTGGGCACTTTCACATAATTATAATCTCTAATCCAGCTTTGGAAAAAAATTAATCTATGATGTGACTGTTTTAGAAAACTACTCTCTGGAATATGAATAAGTTGATTGTTAAGAGAGCATGCAATGAAATTCTTGACATAAAATGGGTTTTCAAGAAATTTTTTGATTTTTAAAATATTATGCTATGCATAAAGTGGTTGCAGGGAAAAAAATGACTTTGAGATTCAAGCAGTTAACTACTTTGATCAACATCACACAGCAAGAGACAATCCAATTCCATTGCTGTCATCCAAGAAAAAAAATTAAGGTCATCCACCATTATCAGTTCACTTTCATATAACAAGTAAAGTCTTTGAATTTTTGTTCCTTTTAACTCTTTAGAAAAAGCACATGATTTTGTCACTTTCTGGGTCTAAACACCTAAAAAACACCTGGGGCTTGAGTCAGTTGCATACGCATGGAAAGAATCTGAAAAACTGAGCCACAGCTAGAAATAGCTGGTCAAGTGTTAAGAAACAAGCATCCCCCCCAACACACACAAATAAATCCAAGGTACTACCAACATATAAAATAGTAAGGAGATGCAGCACTTAATATTCCATTTAACTCTGTTTCAAACAGACTCACCAACAAAATTATGTACTTGAGATGAAGTCGAAAATTTCTTCTATCAGAAAAAGTCACCTTTTTTTTGTACTTAAATGAATGAATGAATGTGGTGGCGTTGAAAAGTTAGTGGGTAATAACTTCAGACAAATTAATTGAAGAGTTATAATTCAGCTTAAGAATCTCAATCTTTCCAAGGTCTATAGGGTCATCAAACTCGAGACTGAATTGCATTTCAGTTATCAGCTTCTCTCCTTTCTTTGTTCTTACTTGTACCACAGAAGTCAATGGAATGCATTCTTTTTTTTTCCTGAGGCCACAAAACAATTGATGGATGACTTTTGTAGCAAAATATTTAGGATGCTTATGGGAGGCAGAATAAGGAAAATTGCAGTGTTGTTAGCTTGGGAAGAAGAAAAATGATGGAATTTTAAGAGTTAGTTTCCCACCAACTGCTTTTATTGAGGAAAAAGAGAAGGCATGGTTCTTTCATGAACACTTTGGACAAGTATTTCCATTTGATTGAAAGTTAATTCTTGTGCAAAAGTACAACCCTGGTTTTGTTAAGCCTTTCTCATATTTATTTCAAACTTGAAATGAAGTTTTCATTGTGGTCTTTGACTCCAGATTTCCAGATTGTCTGTTTACTTCTAAAACTATCTTTGGATTTTTGCTGCTGTTCTTCAATTTCTATATTTAGAAATAAATTATTTTTACTTTAAGAAAGGGAAAATTCTAATATACAGGAAACCTCTTGTGGAGATAAAATTGTTGTGCTTTTTCACATTAGCTTGTAGATAAAGGATGATAACAAGTAGCCCAATATTATATCATATAACTCATCACAATACTCACCTTTATACAATGCTTTGCAATAGCTCAAGCTATTATATATCACACTTGAGACATATTTTATCTTATTTTTTCATTTTTATGCTGAAAAAAAAAAGACAAGCAGGGGATGCTGACTGGAGTGATTGCAGCAGATGCAAGTTGGTATCTGATAGACCATTATAATTTCAGGGTTCATGTTAAACGAGGTGCCATGACCCAGGCACCTGTGCCCATGCAGAGAATGATTTGACTAAGTGTATCTACATGCAGCACAAACACTGCCATCTTTTCAAGGGCCTTTTCTTTATTTAACTAATCTATGCTAAATATCTTATTAGCATAATATTCTAAAATATATTGTTATATATTGAATTTTATTTTCCAGAAACAGCCATTTCAGAAATAACTAGGTCCTCATATTTACTCCTATGACTCAGAGGTATCCCATCAAAATATCCAACATGCCCGTTTTCCCACCTGGATGTGGCCCACCATTGTTCTTTCCTAGGTTTGCTCTTACAATCACAAATTCTAAACTTTTTAACCTCACATCTGAGCATTCATAACATTCAGATGTACCACTTCTTTCACATTATTCTCCAGCATCTATCTGCCAGTCTCCTCTTTATCTTTCCACAATGCCAAGTTCATTCACTGAAGTGGGCCCTCTGCTTTCCCATGTCTGGCCTCCTCCTCCAAAGTTCCATGAAAGCCCTCTTCTATAAGGAACCCTCCTCAATCATCTCACATTGATTTCCCCTATATATTCTTCCTATATGATACATTGGTCTTGCTTTTTTCACACTCATATCACCACGTTCTATAAGGTATTTAAAAATCAGGTTTTTCAAAATGTAACTGACATATCATATACAGCATGTTTTAAGTATATATACATATTTTGGTACCAGGGATTGAACTCAGGGGCCCTCGACCACTGAGCCACTTCCCCAGCCTTATTTTGTGTTTTATGTAGAGACAGGTTCTCACTGAGTTGCTTAGTGCCTTGTCATTGTTGAGGCTGGCTTTGAACTTGTGATTCTCCTGTCTCAGCCTCCCAAAGTGCTAGGATTACAGGTGTGCACCACAGAGTCCAGTTTAAGTATATAATTTAATGAATTTTGACATATGTATGTTCCTGTGAAACCACCAGTCACCAGAAGTCTTCTTCTGCCTCTGTACTTGTTGCCTGCTGTAGCTTGCATGTGTCCCTCAAATTCATGTGTCTAAAGTTTGATTCCCAATACAGCAGTGTTGGGAAGCAATGAGAAGTGATTAGGTCAAGAAAGTAGAGCCTTCATGGGTAGATCAATGCTTTCATGAAAATGGGGTAGTTATCACAAGAGCAGTTGTTATAAAAGTGAGCACATTCCTCATGCTCTTTCTTATCCACACACTTGCTTGCCCTTTTCCTTACCATGTTATGATGCAGCAAAATGTCCTCATCAGATAGCCCTGTGATGTCCTTGACTTCCCAGCCTCCTGAACCATGAGCTAAACAAACTGCTTTTTAGAAATAAATAATTACTCAACCTGCCATCTTCTGTAATAGCAACAGAAAATGGACTAAGCTTCCATTCTTCTTTCCAATATCCGGTAACAACTGATATCTTCCATCAGTTATAACATGGATTTGAATTTTATAGAATTTTGCATAAATGAAAATATGCAGCATATATTCTTTCTTCTGGTTTCTTTCACTCTGTTGTACTGTTCTGAGATTCATCCCTGTTATATGCACCTACAATTTATTATTTTTATTGAAAAGTAAACATTTGTTTATTTTTAGTCACTGAAGAGAAGGAGCCCTCTTCAGTATGGTTCACATTAAAGGATACTTGAGGCATGTTGCTGGCCTTTAGTCCAATGGCAGGTAAGTGTGTGATGAGTTGCTTTAACAAGAGCAAGCATTGTGTCCCAATTCAAGTGCCAGCTTTAAAGTCTGTCCCTACCACAGGTGTTATGAATGATGAGAGGCTTAGAATGGTGCCACATATGGACACCTTAGAGGAGTGAGTGTGGTAATTACATCAGATAAGAATATACACTGTGAGGGGCATAAGCAATGAGGAGTCAGACTTAATCCTCATTGTTTCAGTCACAGAAATAGGACTATGGATGGCATGCCAGGAAAGAGTAGCTTCAATTAAGGGAATATGAAGATACTTCTCAATTTATAATGGGATTATATCCCAATAAGCCCTTTCTAGTTAAAAATCCAGTTAATAACCTAGCCTGTGGAATATCAAAACTTGCCAACACAGTACATTGCAAAGCATGGGGGTTTCACATTATGATCTCCTTGTTGACAGGTAGCTGCAGTTTGCTGCCATTGCCCAGCATCAAAAGAGAGGATCACATCACCTATCCTTATCCTGGGAAAAGATCCAACTCAAAATTCCCAAGTATGGGTTGCTATTGAATGTATATAACTCACACCACCATAAAGTAAAAAGAAAAATTGTGAGCTGAACCATTGTATTAGGGGCCATCTACCCTCTAATAGCTAGAGATTTCCAGGATGAATAAAAAGTCCCTGGTACCACCTGAGTGAAGGTGGATGATCATCTGTCTGGGAGTTTTATGGGGATTCTTGCCCCAGGGAAGTGGTTGCACTGAATGATCTTTAAAACACTTCTATAAAATCAGACTGAAAAACTGAGTTAAGAAAATTGGTTGCACATTCCCAGGAGGACTTGATCCTCCTGCTTTTATCTCTGTATCTCAGGTTTGCTGTGATTTTTGCCATTGCCCATCTTGTGATCAGCATCTGTCCTGTGATCCTCAAAACACTTTTGACTTTTAAGTTGTTCTTGGTGTGTTCTAATATGAGAAATGGTGCCTTAATAAAGAGATTGTAGGTAAAATTACTCAAAATGCCTTAGGCCTTTACCCTGTGGATTTATGATTTCACAATTTATGCATTCTTAATTCTCTGGGCATGTATCTAAAGCTAGTGATTTATTGGAAGCATCATGTCAATTTTGTTCTGAACTAACAAGAGATAGGCCTGTGAGTGAGTCTGGAGGGAACTGAATCAACCAGAAGATTTCCTAAGGGGGAGAAAAATCCAAAAGAACAATCCAAAAACAAAAACAAAAACAAAGAATAACATTTGGAATGAATATTTTGAAACTATGTAATATAGTACCCAAACTATTACCCAAACTATTAGTACATGTCTGGGAAAGAAAGTGGGGTGTGTGTGTGTGTGTGTGTGTGTGTGTGTGTGAAAGAGAGAGAGAGAGGTTTTGAACTGCAAACTAGAACATAATATTAGTTATCAAGCTACACTACTTGAGCCTGCCTTCATCATGTCCTAGTGTTGCAGACTGTGTTCTTGGGAATGCCAATGCTAGAAAGGGAATACCTAAAAGGAAAGGGAGAAACCGAAATTGAGTAGAATGGGATGCCCCCTGACAAAATGTTCTACTGAATGACAGCGGGCTCAGGTTTCTGTTACAGAAGACTGTAGGGGAAAAATGGTGGAGGCTTAGGTATGATTTCAATATGAGATATCCCCCCAAAACTCATGTGTGAGACAATGTAAGAAAGTTTTGGGTTCTGAGAGTCTTAACATAATCAGTGATAAAGATTAACTGGGCGGTAACTGAAGGCAGGTGAGGTGTGGCTGGAAGAGGTGGGTACCTAGGAGTGTACATTTGGGGTATATATATATATATATATATATATATATATATATATATATATATATATGTTTTGAGCAGTGCTCTCTCTCTCTCTCTCTCTGCTTCCTGTTCATCATGTCCTGAGTTGCTTTCCTCCTCCACACTCTTCCACCATGATGTTCTGCCTCACCTGGAGCCCTGAAGAATGGAGCTGGTTGTCTTTTGACTGACATTTCTGAAACTGTTAGCCCCCAAATAAACTTTTTCTCCATAAAATTGTTTTTGTCAGGCCTTTTGGTCACAGCAGTGAAAGAGGTGACTAAAACAAGCTTCATTCCCAGTTTTGCTGATAAAGGAAGACCAAGCTTGTAGCTATACCTTTGTGTTGAGTCAAGAAGCATACAATTTCAGCCTAAAAATTGATGGGGAACATGAAGAAGCTAACATCTTACCACAACCTTCTGATTCAGCAGAAACTCGGGGCTGTTAGAATGGGGGCAGGGGTCTGAACAATGCATCTCCACATCTACCACCAGGGTCAGCCAAGTTCTGGTTGCCCAGGGCCTTCCTGGATTTAGCACTGAAAATTCAGTGTCTTGGCAATCTCCTTATTTCAGGAAAACCAGGGTGTTGACCACTTTATGTCACTATTAGGGATACCTGATATTTTACATGCTAATTATTTTACATTTATTATCTCGTTTAATATTGAAAGTCAATTCATGACTTATGGAATACCATACCATTTTACAGATGATGAGACTGGGGCTTCAGAGCAGCAGGTAACTTGCCCAGAGTTTCCAGCTAGTAAATGGACACAAGCCATCTAGGATCTAGTAGACATCAAATTTGGTTACACGTTGAATATGATTCAGCCTTTTGGCAATATGTTATGTATTCTGACAGGTGTGCAGGATCTAAGGTTCTTAATGTGTTATAAATAGTCTTGCTTTTGGAGACTCTTTAAATTTATAAAGAAGAAAAAGCTGGGCAGGATCTAGCAGTGGCAAGGATGACTGAGATGGAGATGTTGTATATAGTTGGCAGGAAGGTAAACTGTGCAGTGATTCCAGAAGCAATCTGAGATCGAGCTGCAAGCTATATCTGTTGGCCAAGAACCAATCTCTGAGGATATATTCCTGAAAAACAATCCCCAACTTGTCCATAATGATACTTGTGCAAGGATGGCATGCAAATAGTGGTGTATGTGATAGAGGTAAAGTGAGGGCAATGTCTGTGCCTATCATGAGAGAAGTAGATAAATAAATGCAATGGGTGGATACTGTGGAATGCTATGCAGAGGTTGGAGAGATAAAACTAGAAATACAGCAACAAGGGAGAGCTTAAAAATAGTTGGAAAATACTGTAAAAAAAAGCAAACAAATATAGAAACAAATGTAAAAGAAAACAAATGCAAGTGATATTTATGGAAATTCAATTATCATATATACAAGATAACATTTCGTTTTAACAGAGGCCTTTCATGTACAAAAATGTCTATCAAACATATGAGATTTATTTCTCTGAGTAAGAGGAATGAGAAGGGCAATAAAGGGTATAAAGAAGGTAAACAAGACAGCTGGACAGGTTGATAGACAGGCAGATGGAAGACAGAAATAGGATTTACAAGGGATCTTGCTCGAACTACCGATACCATTTAGCCATAAGCAGATAGATGTGATTAACCGAGACAGTATCTTCGTTCAGAATAAGAAAGAGAAAGAGAGAGATGGAACATTGGAGGAAAATTAGTACATTTAGGTAAAAATTAAATTCTTGATGATACTTCACCAGAAGCTAAGAAGTGAATTGATTGCAGTGTGAAAAGGTCATTGTGAAGAATGGCGACAGGTGATATGGCTTCTACAGAAAAGGGAATGCAAGGGCACAGGTTTGTAGGAAGAAGACTGATTAAGAGCAGATCTGGTGAGAATTAGGGCAGGAGTTCATTCTCAGAGAACACAGAACAAGGACATCAAAGCAGAAACTAGATTTTTGCTTATTGCATGTATAAGAAATGAACTGGAATTTTTATGGTTTATATGATTGCATTATCTTGCTTAAAGTTTAAAATTTGAGAAGCCCCGTTTTTCTTTCCCCTGATAATCTTTGCAAACTCAATAAGGCCATGAAAGACTTTTGCAACTATGGAACGTGATGGAGACCCCTGGCCAAATGCTATTCTTAGAATTCTGAAGTACTTATGGACATCAACTTTATCTAGTATCACAATTATCCCTAATGAGATTTTAGTTCTTCATTGTGATATCTCATGAGTGGCTAAGAACTCTGGTGGCTAAGTATGTTATATACTTTATGTGTGCACGTGTGTTTGTGTGTGTGTGTGCACATGCCTGGGTGTAAGATGAGGGGGTTGAGGTGAAGACTTGGAAAACTTGGAAAATTAATTATCAGTAACTTTCCCACTGTAGAGTATCTGCCCTGGAGATTCCCACATGAATAATTAATTTGGCAAAATAATCTTTCCAAATTTTCTATGATATTATCATAAAAGAATGAGTACAACATAGCAGACCCCAGAGGGAGATAATGTGCAATTCTGCCTATTCATCTGACTGTGGCACTTTAGAGCTAGGCTGTTATTTTCAGTCATTTCCATTAAGTCAAGAGCTAAAAGAAGGTGGGGAAAGGAATGAAGGTTATGGAGGTGATAGAGAGCACATATTTGTACTTTTACTGTTCCTACACTGAACAGCACTTGGGTTATTTCACGGCCTTAGTGATGGATGCAGCATGTCTGCTAGAGCAGGAAGAGATGAGAGAAGATTGCAGAAAGGAGAATCCTAGGGCCAGACTGTCTTCCCCCTTCCTCACAACTTGATCCACTCAGTCTACCTCATTCCCAAATCCTAGAGCTTTTTAAAAATCCCTCACCTCTCCTCTGAAGTCTGTATTCTCCTCTTCCTGGCCTATGGCATGACTCATGTCAACCCTTGGTCAATGTCAGATTTCTGACACAGTTATTTGGGTATTATCATTCCAAAGAAAGAGATATAAGAAGAGGAGTGTATATGTATGAGGAAGTTGGATATAGATTTAGTCAGCTTTTGCTCTGCTGTGATCAAAATAACTGACAAGAACAGTTTTCAGGAAGGAATATTCATTTTGTATCATGGTTTCAGAGGTTCAGTCCATAGTCAGCTGACACTATAGGTCTGAGCTCAAGATAAGACAACATCTTGGTGGAAGATGGAAGGACATGGTGGAGGAAAACAAGACAGGGCAACCAGGAAGCAGAGAAAGAGTTCTGCTCACCACGGACAAAATCCAAATTCACATCCCCAGCGACTTACATCCTCTAGAAATAGCCTACCTGCCTACAGTTACCACACAGTTAATCCATCATAGGATTAATCTACTGAGTATGTCACATTTCTCATAATCTAATGATTTCACCTCTGAATATTCTTATATTATTTCACATATAAGCATTTGGGGGATAATATATCTAAATCACAACAGATACCATTTTAGCTGAGTTTTAAAGAACCATGAGAATTCTCTGGGTGATGTCTACACTAGGGGAAAGTCCAGATTTGGGTTTGGAATTCCTGAAGATACCCAGATTGGAATCATTGGCAGTATGTAAGTGAGTTTTAGATGATAAGAGCCCTATCTGAAAGACATGGTTTACACCTATAATTGTTTTCAAAATATTCTGTTTTTGTAATAGAAAGGGCAGGAAATGTAGGCTCAAGGAAATAGTGTCTCCCAAATTAACCATCAAATATCTCAGATTATCTTCACTTGGTCACTTGGACTATGATCATCCGAGAGAGGTATCTCAATTCTGAAGTCTTTTGATTGTGTAATAAATACCTGGATCGCACATACTAACTTTCTCAAATTTAACTCTATAGAAAAACAAACAAACAAAAACAAAACCTGAAGTCTGATATATGAAGCATAAAGTTCTCATACCCTTAAACAATACTTGATCACTGAAGAACTGTAACTGAAAGTTATATAATCTCTCCATAGATCACATTTTCATTATAGTCAAAATTATCTTCTAGAGCTTATGTTTTATTGCTAAGTTCATGTATCTTATTACTTCAAAGATGTTTTCCCCCAATTAATTTTGATACTTGTAGATATGAATACATTAAGTATTAAATTTACTTTCAGTACTGTAAGATTAAGATTTGGTTTTTCAGTTTCCTTTGACTATAAAGGTTATTGTATTTTATTACTATGTATTATCTCAGAAATGTTAAAAGTGACTGAAATCTACTTGTTTTAAAAATGTAAAGAAATCCAGTGACTGGCTACATTTTATAATCAGCTGTACTACACATGAAGAAGCAATTGGTTTTGATCATCTATTTATATTTATGTTTATATGTTTATAAATGTATTATAATATTTGCATATTTCATTGCCAGTAAGAGTCCTGGTATTAAACTACTGAAACATAATGTTAATAACGTGTTAGGACATATCTATATTGTTAACTGGGAAAAGCATGATATTTTGTTTTCATATAGATTGCCACTTGATATTATGTTGTCATTTACTGTATGTGCTTCTCATCAAATTGGGGATTCTGTGTACAATAGCTTCAACTTTCTAAAGTTTCTAAATATTCTGAGAATGTCATTCATGAATATAATACATTTCTGAAGATATCTACAAATTTATTTATTTTATTTTTTATTTGTTCTTTTAAGAGATACATGACAGTATTTTAACATATTATACATACATAGAGTATAACTTATTCTAATTAGAATCCCATTATGGTGTTTGTACTTGTGGAGTTTCACTGGTCGTGTATTCATATATAAACATAGGAAAGTTATGTCTGATTTATTTTTGTGTTGTTTGAGTTTTTATCTTTTTACATGGATCACAATTTTTCATAGAACCACAGTTTCCTATTATATACCAAGTTAGCAACTTGTTTAAAATTTGCTTCATAGTTCCATACCTCTAACTTACTTTGTATTCAAGGTAAAAAAAATTAACAACATGGTGAAAAAACTTGATCTGCATCCAAAAACCTAAGTTTCCTCTTTAAGTGATTAATTGATTGAGCAGTGCCAGCAATTTAAAACTCTAGCCTTATGGGAAAAAATGCAAAATTACTTCTAGTCTTTAAAGTGGAAAACATTTAAAAAGAACACACACTGATTGATTGCCGACTCAGATACACCTGTCTCTGGGATGGATCTGCAGCCCAGTGTTGGGGAGGCTCCCTTTGGAATAACATGGAAGCAGGTACATTCAGGGCACCTTGAGGAAGTGGAGAAAGGAGAACCAAGTGTGAAGAGCAGTCTTACGCTGTCCTTTTTTGAATATTCTTAGAAGTTTATTGGTGCCAGGGAGCTACTTTGGGCAATTATTAATTTTATTTCAAATAATAATTCATGATTGAGTTGCAGCCATATGAAAGAAAGAGCACAGATCTGAGTCAGAAGACTCTGTCTCCTGTCACAGCTCCACCACCAAACAGCTGCATGTCCTTGGCAAGTTATTTCATCTCTCTAGCCTCAAGTTCTTAGCTGTAAAATAAAAAGAGTTTACCACTGTTCTCTGTAGTGTTTGCCATTTATTACATTCTGGGAACAGTTCAGAGATGATGTTACCTGTATATTACTTTTGAAAACCAACATTGGAAAGAAGCAATGTTAACTGGACTGTGGAAGTGTGAGGATGCTGAGAGAGTCAAAAGCTCTTAACACATTCTTAAAAACACCTAATATTATGTGCTTAATCTGCTAAGTGTACATTAATGTAGCAAAAGACATATTTATAGACTATCCATCCTGCACAAGTACCACAGATAGGGGAACAAATGAGGCTTTGTGTTCACGCTCACGTAGGATGTGCAATTTAAGGAGTGAGAGGTGCATTTATAAGACACACATGCTAGAAGGCAAATAGAAAAGGCCATGGGCTAATTAAATAAAGGATGAAGGTCAAGCAAGGCTCTGGAGGAAAAGACCTCTGAACTCAGATTCAGTGGTGAGTGAAAGAGACCGAAAAGTGCAGGATGAAGAGTGTTTAGGCACAAGTGGCATGAAGAGAAAGCCAACAAAACTTCTAAGACAAGTGGAGCAAAGTAAAGCTCATGGAGCTCCCCATCTCTGAGATCCTCACTCTCCTTGGAAGAATTGTCATTGTTGAGGCTTGAATGTCCCCCTTAAAACTCATTTTGGAATTTAACTGCCATTGTGATGGTGTTCAGAAATGAATGAAATTTTATTGTTAAATTGTGTACATATATGAGTATGTAACAACAAATCCCATTAACATGCATAATTACATCACACCAAAATATTTTTTGATAAAGAATGTAAACTTTAAGAGCAACATTGGAAAGGAAGTAATACCAACCAGGTTGTTTAAGAATGAAGATTAATGCCACTATTACAAGAGTAGGTTTGTTATTGTGGAAGTGATCTCTAGAAATAAGGGTAGGTTTGGCTTCTCTCCTCTCTTGTGCTCTCTTGCTACTTGATCCTTCCGCCCTTATGATGCAGCAAAAAGGCTCTCACCAGATGCAGTCCCTTGATCTTGGACTTTCTAGCCTCCAAAATCATGAGAAACAAAACTTTTTCTTTATGAATTACCCATGTGTGGTGTTCTGTTACAGCAATAGAAAATATACTAAGCTGTTTAGTAATCTGTTGCTACATTAGAAGACTCCCCACAATTTAGTGACTTGAAACAACAGTGAGTACTTTATCATCTCTCATAATTCTGTGGTCAGGAGTTTGACAGGGATTGTCTGTTTCCAGTGTGAGTTTCTCATGTGGTTGCAGCAAGGTGCTTGCTGAGCAGGATCTACAGGGCTAGATTGGCTGGGCCAGCAGGGTTGAGCACCAGCTCACTTCCTTCACGTCATCTCGGCACTTGTCCACAGTTCCACATGGTATAATTTTGGCCTCCTCACAGCATGGAAGCGGCATGGCAGCTGGACTGCTTGCTTACCTGGTGATTTTAGCCTCCAGTGCAAATGTTCCAGTGAGTAAGGTCAAAGTTGCTCCATCCTTTCTGACCAAGCCTTGGACATCAGCATTGCCACCTCCTGTGTTTATAACAGAGACACAAAGTCACCCAGATTCAAGAGGAGAGTTATCAAGTTTACCTCTTCATGGGGAAGTGAGAAGGTTCTAGAAGGGAATGTGATATAAGTTACATTGTTGTGGCCATATTTGGGAAAAAAAATCTATGTTCTGCCCTCAGACCACAAGTCATATTCTTCTCAGCTGCAAAATATACTCACTCCCCTCCAAAGGACCTGGTGGGATGTTAACAGATGGATTTCTGAATTTCCCAGTGACTGTTGAGTATTCCCTAACCACTCACCTTGTTAAACAGAGGTTTCTATTGTGATCACCTTTGTTACGATTTGTGTGTGAGGTGTCTCCCAAAAGCTCACATGAGACAATGCAAGAAGGTTTGGAGGTAAAATTATTGGGTTATAGCCTTATTCTAATTAGTGAATCAATCCCTAACAGGATTAACAGAAGTGGTAGGATAGGGCTGGAGGAGGTGAGAATTGGGGCATGACTTTGGGCATATATTTGTATCTAGAGAATGGAGTTTTGCTCTTTCTACTTCCTGATCACTGTAATGTTAAGCTGCTTCTCTCATCTCTCCACCACACTCTCCAGCCATGATGTTCAGCCTCATCTCAAGCCTGGAGAAATGGAGCTGGCCTTCAATGGACTAAGACCTCTGAAACCTTGAGCCCTCAAATAAAGCTTTTCTCTTCTATGATTTTGCTGCTCAGGTCCTTTCATCACAGTAGCAAAAAAGCTGACTAAAACAACTCTGTTCCTATCTCACCATTACCTTTTGGGTGTGAGTGGAGCACATGTCCCTTCATGGCATCAGTCTTAGAATCTTGTAATCTAAATCAAGTCCAGCACAGCTGAGTCTCTTTGGGTATATTTCCTCAAGCATAACTCCTTGAGTACCATTCTTCTTGATATGTGACAAGTTATGTACCTCATGAATTTATTTTCCATGACTCTTGGCTCTACTCTCTGGAATCTAGGTTTTACACTCTGAGTCATTTTTCCTTTTCCACAGAAAAAGGCCTGTATTTATAATTGAATACCCTTGTCATCTTCCTTCTGGGCTATAAAGGTTTCAGGAAAAAGGCTTCTTTTCCATTTTTTACTGTCTCTGTTTCTTTGAGTTCAAGATAGCAAGTGCTTCCTCCAAAACAATTCCATTAAAAACTTGTTGAGTTACTTCTGAATCATATTTGGGTTCACTTCATTAGACATATCTATAACTCTTTTTGAGATGAGTTCTTCTCTAGTTGAACTCTGCTGAGACACAATGCCCTTGTAGGTTTGAGGAATGTTTGATATTCTCTGCATGGGCTAGTGCTGCCTTCACAAACTGGAGGCCTCTGAACAGTTTACGGGGTTCTAGTTGAAGTGTTCCACTAACAAATATGGAATGGCATTGCCTCTTCTGACCTAGTATTGATCACAGCATTAATACTGATGAGAAATGAAGGGAAATTAAAATCCACACTGGCATAGGGGAGGAGCACACTTCTAGGAAAACACACGAGATTAGAGAAAGTTTTGCAACCATGGTTGGAAAATGCAATCTGCAAAAAATAATAAGTTCATCTTAAAATTTTAGTATTCTAGGGTACTATAGGAGGCTTAAGAGAGAGAGGTTTAGGAAAATTACTCTAGGGAATGTCATGGAGATAAAGAACTGGGGTGGAGGATCACAGAGAGGCCCAGCAGAGATTATGTACCACCTAAATTTATTGTTAGGGTTTAACTTAATCCAATTTCTTTCCCTGACAACAAACAGCAACCTGGAATCTGAGACTGGTTATGTACAAGTAGTAGAATGAGATTAGGCATAGCACAGCCAGAAGACTGAGAAAAGGTGTGAGAATGGTACATAATCCATGTA
Source organism: Geosciurus inauris (assembly GCA_004024805.1). Classification (NCBI taxonomy): domain Eukaryota; kingdom Metazoa; phylum Chordata; class Mammalia; order Rodentia; family Sciuridae; genus Geosciurus; species Geosciurus inauris. Next base: position 32,592 of record PVHX01015524.1, read on the forward strand.
AACAGACAAGGAAACAGATATATATCTGCACTCATCCGGATTCAGAAGTCACAGCAAATGAATGAGTTTCCTAGTTGTGAATTCTTAGCAATTTTGCTACTTCATGTTTATCAGCATTACATTGCTCTATCACTAGGGGTCAGCAATTTTTTTTCTATGATAGGCTAGATAAAAAATATTTTTGAATCTTCAGACATATGATTTCTATTGTAACCTGCCATTGTTGTGCAAAGGCAGCTATAGACAACACATAAATGGATTGGTGTGATTTTGTTCCAATAAACTTTATTTATAAAAGCAGGTGTCATAATTTTCCAATGTTATGAAAAGAAAACAATCTACATATTTTGAAATCTACCTCAATTTAAAAATTTGGAAACAAAATTTTCCTTTCACAGTGCAGTTTTGTTTACCTCCCCTTCTTCTTCCATACTTAAACAACTATATTTTAATCTAACATTCTTCCAAAATAACCTCATGGAAGAAATACAACTAAGTAATGCTGTTAAAAGTATCTGAGAATCCAACAGATATTCTGTCAAACTGGAGTTTTTCAGTAGCCTAGGGCAACTTCTGTCAGCTTTTGCTTCACCTCATTTAAGGCTCTATATTTAGAAGCATATATCTTTATAATTGTTATATTTTCCTCGTGGGGATTGACCCTTTAATTGCTAGTAATAATTTTTGTTTAGGGTCTATTTTCTCTAATATTAATATAATCATTAAGGCATTTTTTCCATTATTTGGCTTTTAACATATTTGTTGGATCTTTAGTGTACTACCTGTAGGAAGTATACAGTTGAACATTGAGTTTTTAAATTCAGTCTTACAATCTTTATTTTATTTATTTATTTATTTTTATGTGGTGCTGAGAATTGAAACCAGTGCCTCACGCATGCCAGGCAAGTGCTCTACCACTGAGCCACAATCTCAGCCCCGAGTCTTACAATCTGAATTTTGAGTGGATCTTTGAATCTACTCATATACAGTATGATAGAAGCCATAGTTGAGAGGTAGTAAATGAAGAAATAATTGTGATAATAATGGCTAGGAGTAGGATCTTTTTCATAAACCAGCTGCCAAGCAATGTTAGAAAATGGTGGAGACATTGTGCTCACATGAGACCAAATAAAGAAATACACAATCTAAAATTGGAGCTTGGTGCCAACAGTTAATGCTAAGCCTTAGCCAGCCCCAGTGAGGGTAGAGGTTCCTGCTAAGAAGAAGGGACTTCTTTTAACTTACCTTATCCAATCTTTGTTTGTTTGTTTGTTTCCTTAGGGCAATGATCTCTCAACTTGGGGGAAAATGTCTAGGTCCTTTTTTTATTCATGAGCCATCTGGAGAAGAAATGAGCCAATGTTCCAAAGACCAGTTTGGACCACCATGTCCTATGACAACGAAGATTCTTCTCTCATTGAATTTTATTCCTTTTACAGTCATGATATATTTTAATGGTTTTCCAGTTTTTGACATGAATGCAATACTGGCCTTCTTGTGGTCAAGAGAATATTCATTGTGTGTTCCATGGTAACTGGAGTTTTCCAGCAGCCTAGGACAACTCATTAAGGGTGACAGATGGTATTTACCTGTAAGAGTTTACTAAACCATGGGATCTATTTTCAAATAGGGAAGCAGAGAAAAAGACATAAGGGGAGAAGGAAACTGTTGTGGATTTAGGTTAAAGAGAACTTGATCTCTGGGCATAAAATTGCGGACGAAGAAATGCTACTGTGGAGAACTATCTCAGTTTTCCCTACTTCAGACCAATTTAGTCTTGTTTTATTTCTTTATGATTGTGCTTTCACCTGGACTGTGTATCTGTAGCCAGAAATGCAGTATAATTTAGGGAACTAGTAGGTACCATGGACAGTGATGATTGTGGCCTCATCAGGAGGGTTAACTCATGATCAGATAAATATTTTAATTCTTCAGATTCTCATTCTCATTTATTCTCTGCAGCTCAGTGATGACAGTGTACATTAACAGCAAACTATTGAAAAAGAGGTGCTAAAATTCTTTATAATTATGAAGCATAGAACTATAGAAGAATTAAAAAAGATCAGAAAAGCAAGTCTTTTCTTTTTTTCTTTACATGATAGTTAAGCAAACAACAGTATTACTATAATCCAAAGTCTTCAGTTTCCATCTCAGGTGTATAGTGTGGACCTTCGGACAAGTATTAATCTCCTAGAGACCTTTGGCTCCTCATAAATAGAGAATGCTATAAACTGAATTTCTGTGGAATCAATGAACAGACAGCTGAAATTGATTCTCCTGACTTGGTCATTGAACTGAACCTCTTGCATTGATTTAATTGTATGTGCATTTAAGACTCTGCTGTTTTCACACTCCGCTATTAGTTTGAAGGGAATCATTATAGAATATAAAGAAATATGAAAGTTAAAGATCAATGTGAACAAATGCAAATATGACCATTTTATCTCAAACCATATATATGCTGTGGTTAGATTAACCATAGAAAAGTGCCTATATACAGTCTTTTTCCTGCATTCAGCCCATTTTAAATAGACCAGTGCTCTACATAAAAATCCTTACAACCATATTATTTGTAAAGCAAACAGAATGCTTTGTACTAAGATATTGGAGATTGGAATAGTGGGTAAATCTTTAATTTTTTGCATACAAATTCCAATATTCTTTTAACTCTTAAAAATTTTAAGTAGATTATTTTTACATTTGTGAAAAAGTGCCACTGATTTTTTCTTGCCTATATTCTATAATTTCTATAGCTACTAATATTATATATGTCATGTTTCTCTATATTCCAAATATAAAGTTAGATTATAAGAGAATAGGGAAGTTTATTTTATGATAGTTGTATTTAAAAAGCAGGAAGCACTTGGGGCCATCAAGAACACAAACAAATCATTTGTTTGTCTTTGACCTCTTCTTTTCATAAGAAATGAATTAGGACTCTTTTTAAAGGTTTCAAGTTTTTATCACAGCTCAGGATTGAACAATAAAAATGGAAAATAATCATTTGCTTCAATTGAAAGTAGTTTTTCTTCTCATCTTTAGAGTAATCATCTTGCATTGCAACTGATGATATAATATACCCAGAAACAGTTACTTGTAGAACAATTCATCAAACGTGCTGTTCACACTGCTCTAAGCACCAGAGCATTTCAGAACTAATTAACACAAGCTACTAAACATACTCAAAGCAAGAACTTGGATTGGTTTATGTACTGGAACACAGAAGATAAAATATTGGATAAATAACAATGATTACCTGCTCAAATTCAAGCCAGGAGTGAGCTTTATGTGGTAGTTGAAACCCAGTGAATGTAGCAGGGATCCCAGGAAATTCAATACCAGCCATGTCATAAATATATTCAAAACATTTTGAGTTGTCAAGACCTAAGGAAAAAAGTTAAACCCTTAGACAAATCTGTTGTCTAGACTGAATTATCCTGTGTTTCCAGGCAATTCTACTACCTTTGATGGATCTGTAGGCTGCTCCTGTGCCTGGAGACTCCCTGGCCCCATGTCTGGGGGCCCAATGACCCCTTATCTAGAAAGCCTTTCCTCTCCACCCCTATCTGCTGAAAAACTAAGTAGTCTCCAAGCCTAGAAAATAGGATTTTCATGGAGCCCTCCTTTCAGCTAGCCCTCTCCTATCACTCAGGAACTCAGGGTTCCTTGCTTCCGACTCTAGCACTTGGTAACTTGTAGCATCTGAGTAGCAACTCTGTTAGCAAAGACCTTGCCCTACTGGAATCTCTATGAAGTGGGAATTATTTTTTAATTAATTAATTAATTCTAATTAGGTATATATGACAGCAGAGTGCATTTTGATTCATTGTACACAAATGCAGCACAAATTTTCATTTCTCTGGTTGTACACGATGCAGAGTCTCACCATATGTGCAGTCATACATGTACCTAGGGTACTGATGTCCATCTCATTCTATCATCTTTCCTGCTCTCAGGCCTCCTCCCCTCCCCTCCCTTCTCTTTGCCCAATCAAAATCCTCCATTCTTCCCATGCCACCCACTCCCGTTATTGATCATCATCCATTTATCAGAGAGAACATTCGGCCTTTGGTTTTTTGGGATTGGCTTACTTCACTTAGCATGATATTCTCCAATTACATCCATTTACCTGTCTTACCAATGCCATACTTTTATTCTCTTTTAATGCTGAATAAAATTCCGTATACCACAGTTTCTTTATTCATTCATCTTCTGAAGGGCATCTAGATTGGTTTCACAGTTTAGCTATTGTGAATTGAGCTGCTATAAATATTGATGTGGCTGTGTCACTACAGTATGCTGATTTTAAGTCCTTTGGGTAAAGACCAAGGAGTGGGATAGCTGGATCAAATGGTGGCTCCATTTCAAATTTTCTATGGAATCTCCATACTGCTTTCCAGAGTGGGGGTTGCATCAATTTGCAGTGCCATCAGCAATATATGAGTGTACCTTTTTCGAAGTAGGGATTATTTTTGCATTTATTTTTAAAGTCTTTCTATTTTTAATAGTATTTATGGTCCCTAGTAGTTTTTCTCTAAATTTTTATTCAGTTGAATGGGATTCTTTCCAAAGGCATATTGATGACTCTGAGGAGTATTTGCAAATACAGTCTTAAAAACAATCAGTAGAAAACAAAAGCAAGGTTGTGATAAGATATGGCACTTTGCTTTGGGCAAAAGCACTTATATATTCTGGCCACAAGACCTAGATGGGCACATAGGAATCTATCTGGTGTTTTTAAGCTATTTGAATTTTTAAGTTTTCCTTTAATCTCATTTTGTATATGTGTGTATGTTTGAAATTTAGAAAAGGGAAATTCTATTTTGAATGTAATTGGTTTAACTATATAGAATGATTCATAATTAATAAGAAATTAATAAGTGAAAATCACTCCTTCCTTGATTAAAAGATTTAAAGAAATAGCAACAACAACAAAGCCAAACCCCATGCTTTTGTCTCCAAGTTTTGACAGTGGATCAGTTATTCCACTTCTGAAGAGTGGAAATAAATTTGGCTAACAAAAACAATCACAATATTCATTTTAAAGTGCTAAATTTGATAAAGTATGCTAGGTATTCAGTCCCAAATTTAAGAAGTGATTGAACTTGTTTTAATAATCAATGGTCTCATGTATAAAATAAAGAAAGGGTCAGAACTCTATCTTTCTCATTCATTTCACAGCCTGCTTCTCTCATGAGGACTCCCACAGCCTCACAGTGTAGTTGGGTCTTGGCAGACTGTGACCCTGCACATGGTTATCACAATGTTTACTGGACTATCTTTGACCTGAGTGAAGGCACAGTTTGTTGGAAAACAAAGAAGTTTGTGGAGTTGTCCCACAGCATCAGGCAAAAAAGGAATGTGCCCTGCCTGGAGCCAGAACTGGGTTGAGAGGGTCAGAGGGTGCCCATGTGAAATCTGTGATCACAGTAGGTATAACTAGAAATTGTGGATTCTCCAAGTATGCTTGGGCATGAAATGTTTTTATGCCTTAAGCATCCAGCTAAGAAAACATATTGACAAATGACTCTACCTAGATTGACTATTTTGCAAATGATCTGTGACCTTCCAGTATTTTCTTCAGTAAATGTCAGGGATCAATTGGCAATCAAGCAACTGAACAAATAGCACTTCCTGGAAACCAGCCACTGAACTCAAGAAGCCTGGAATTGATGAAAAGATTCTATCTCTATGTTTGTGTAGGTTAAATACAATGTATTCATTGGATGCTTACCTCATGTCCACACTGGGCAGGGCCAGATTTATAGTAGAACAGAGTATTGGCCTTCTCACCATTCCTTTTCTCATGAGCACTCAAATATGCCGTGCCGGGTTGGTGGAGTCCTACATCTTGTATTCAGACTCTCTGAAGATTTTCATGTGCCAGGGACTGCTGGGAACATTGAAGAAGGACACATGAATAAGTCTGACGGAAGTCCTGGCCCTGTGTGCTTTGTAGAGTGCTATGGTAATAAAGGTGCTGGGCTGATGAGGATCAGGGAGGATATAACAATCATAAACCATCCTAGACCAGGAGTAGGGCTGCGTTCTGGCAAGTGCTTCCCTTTCTGAGTTTGAGAGATGAATGAGACAGGATAGAATTTCACCCTTTTCTTCATTTTATACATAAGAACAATTGATTATTCAAACAAGTTCAACCACTTATTACATTTTGGTTTGAATACCTAGCTTACTTTAGCAAATTTATTTCAAAATCTTTAACCCAGGATTTGCATGCTATTCTCCCAAATTTTATTATGATCTTTATTTTGCAATTGAGAATGCATTTGCTTAGGTTTACATCAAGTTTCATGGAGATTTCATTGCATTTGCTTTGGAAACAAGGTTACATATTTTATACACTCACATGAAATTTGACATACAGTGGGATCTTGATGAATTTTTAAAGAATAGGATAGAAAAATGCTACTCTCATGTTTAGCCTGTGTTTTAGTCTGTTTTGTGTTGCTATTACAAAATACTCAAGGTTGTACTCTTACTGTAACTAATCTCCTCTTAAGAGACTTAACTCATAAGAGATGGGCATTCTTTTCCTTTCAGAGGGTGATGCCTCTATCACCTAGTTACTTTTGTCTAGGTCACCTTCTTAAAGGTTTCACCACCTCTCAATGCCATTACATCAGGGACCAAGACTTCAGCACATGTACCTTTGAGAGACAAACAATATCCAAACCATAGTGCTTTGTGTTTTATCAAATTGGAAGGAACATGCTGTAGAAGAAGATTGGCTTAACAAATATAGCCTTTAATGCTGAATCCAAACAAATTTTGCACAATTCTGAGATTTGCCTAAGATGAATGTACTGTCAAGGTGGTGGATGGTTTCCAGAGTGCTTAAGAGCTGTCTGATCAAGCAGTAATTCATTCATGAATTCATGGAAACTGCAGGTGGCATTGAAGTACTAAAAACAGGATGCCCTTGTCACCCTTTACAGAATTTTGTCTCATAGATTCTCATCAGGGAGAAAATATGTCTTTTCTCTAAAGGGGCATCCATAATTCAGGGATGCAGGTTGCCTGAAGTATCTAAAACCCACAACCTGTCCAGCTCCACATAGCCCCATACTTAGTAGGCACCGTATTGTGGAAGTCCAAGTTCATCCATCCCAATAAGTACCCCACCCTTAGGTTCAGATGCTGTGAGAGGTGTTAGGCCTTGTTCAGCTGCCATGTCCTGGCCCATTCTCTTTAATGGTGGATGGTTTGTTTTCTCAGTAACAGCAGGGTCCAGGGCCCACCTATCATTCTGCTTGCCTTGCTGATATGTCTACAAATGAAACACTATGATTTAATACAAATAGTGAGTACAATAATTTCTCAGTATCTGTGGGACCTCCTTGAACACTACAATTTATGTGTGATCAAGTCTACTATTTTAATGGCTCAGGACTTTCATATAATCTATGTACATCCTCCCATATACATTAAGTGTATCTAAATTATTTATGAGACTTAATATAATGTAAATGCTATATAAATATTTATTATACTATGCCATTTAGGGGAGAATGACAAAAAAATCTGTACATGGACTGATACAATTTTATTTTTGAATACTTTGATCTGCAGGTGGTTGAATCCTTGGAAGTAGGACCAATGGCTAGGAAGGACTGACTATATTCACCTGTTGTGACAATACATATAATACCTCCAGTACCTGTTCTTGAAATTGTATTCAAACCAGGGAACTACAAAGTAATTTGGAGATGCACAATGGGAAGACAGTCATTCAATAGTTTATTCTTTCAAATTCTACCATCAAAATGAGGAAATCACACATCTGTCTTGAAGTGTCCATGCTTTCTCTTAGAAGGATTGGACTCTACATACTCAGAGTCCTGTGGGAAATTCCTCTGATGCTGTAGTTTCCTTTCTTTTGGCAAAACAATGAGCAAATATTTAAATAAATGCAGGTTGTTTGATGTTCCTCTTTTTGTATCGCATTGAATTGGATTGTATTTAATAATCAAGAAGCTTTACAAAATCATGCAAATGTGTTTCCATTCAAAGGAGAAAAAGATTGTAAGCTTGTCAGCTTCAATGATAAACTTAATTCCAACTACTGTCAAGAATGGGGCCCAGACTCAGAGTCTCCACCTTATCAATCATATGTCAAGGGGAATTATTTGTCTTAAAGAAGGAGAAAGCATCTAAAAATCCTTTGTCCCCAGGGATGGGAGTGTTTGTTGATCAACATGACTCTTGATCCTCTTATAGTGATAAATTTACCATAAATAAAAACTATGAAGTGGGATTCATTTTAATCAGAACCATAAATTGGATTGCATTATCTTTATCAGCAGCATCATTTCTTGAGAGAGTTCCTTGAATTCCAGTGCTTCAAGATAATTTGAATCTTATTTTCAACTTCTAAAAAGACACATTAGATTAAGGAAAATAGTTCTTAAAGGCAATGGTGTTTAAAATCAAGTCTAAGAATTTCTCTGAGGAATGAAGAGAAGGTTTTCATGACTGAAAATGTAATATTCAATGATGTAGATTAATGTGCTACAAGTTATTCTTTGTGTCTGCTTGACAAAGTGTTAGATTACTAAATTTATCAAAATAGAACAGTAATATATTGTTATTTTCTTCATAGCATGTATTGTAGGCAGAACAATAATACACATGAACTATCTACATCCTATACTATGGAACTTGTGAATAGATTCCTTACATAGCAAAGGGGACTTCACAAATACAATTAAATTAAAAGTCTTTTGATGGGAAGATTTTCCTGGATGAACTCAGTGCAATCACAGGACTACATAATTTTACACAAGATTATGTAAGAGGATGGCAAGGAGATCAGATTCAGAGAAAGACTGAAAGATGCTGCCCTGCTGGCTTTGCACATGGAGTCAAGGCTTTGGCAATGAGCCAAGGAATTCAGGCAACCTTTGGAACCTGCAGAAGGCAAGCAAACAGATTCTCTCCTATAGCCTCCAGAGAGAACCCAGATCTGTGGCCACATGGGTTTTAGCCCAGTGGGAACCATTTTGTACTTTAGGTCTTCAGAAGTATAACAAATTTGCTTTGCTTTAAACTAGCAACTGTGTGGTAATTTGTTACAGAAGCCATGGAAACATATTTAGCATCTTTATTTTCTGTGGATTGATTCTTTCTCTCTCTCCTCTTCCTTCTGTTTTTCTCTCCCTCCCTCTCTTTTTCATTCAGCTCTATGCTTCCCAGGTTTAGGGACCTATCTTTTCCCTTTGTCTTGACTTTTTGTTTATGTTTGTGTCTGAGCACAAGATAGACACAAAGGCAGTTTAAAGGTAAATAGTTACTGCATGAAGGCAAAGAAATGAATGAATAGATAGTACACTTATACCTAATGCCTTTTTAAAGACAATGTACAGACTCTCCATTGGCACTGCCTTCTTTGTGGTATCCATGCAGAGGAAGGCTTGTCTTTACTCAAAATAATTTATAAATAAATAAATTCTAAAGATCTTTTTCTGGATAAATCAATGACTTAGGATTCAATTCAGTGTAGAGACTTTTATTTAATACTCAATGAAGACCTGATTGTGGGGTTTTCTGGGTAGGAGGGTAGACTAGCAGTTAGGCAGGGGTGCTGTCAGGGTCTGACTGGTCCCTGTCTCCAAATGACCATATCTGCTTAACATCTACACTGCATTATACTGCACCAAGTCCTAATGATGGTTTATTTCAAACTGACCATGAAAATGTCATGAATATTCAGCTTCTATTGCTAAATTTCACCATTTATACAGAAAAAATAATTGAGAAAACACCCTTCATGCTACATGAAGTGAACATCTGCATATGAAAATTGAATTTTATTAATTATTTTCAATGGAAATATTTATATGAAATTTCTTACATAATAATGTAAATCAATGCAGATCGACTCAGTAGACAGAATCATTTATGTGCTCAAAAGCATAAGCTTGGCAGGAAATAGGAATTTCTACCATCACTGTATTCATTTATAGTACAAGGTTCATGTTTTCACAGTCTTGTAATCTTATTTTCAAAGTAAAATAAGTCAGGTGTTTATTTTTGTTTCACTCATACAGGTTTTTTTTTTTTTTTTTCAAATTTAAATTCTTCCTTAAGCCAATTCAGAGGACAAATAAACACTTGGTAGATTATCAACACCTTGTACTTCTTCAGGGTTCAATTTCTAAACTACTGTTATAAAAAGAAGCAAAACTCACCATTTTGTGGTACTATTTTGTGGAAATGGAGCAGCTCCTGTGGGTTTTGTCACCAATATCATGCTGAGGAATAGCATGTTTCTGAGCCTGACCACCTGTGTGGAGTTCGCTGGGAAAATATCCAGCTGTGGCTGGATCATATACATCTTAGTAAGATGCTCTAAGGTCATTTAATGCCGCTGTTATTTAATAGAATGCTGCCATTAAGATGGCAAGAAACATACAGAGCTAATCACACAGCCCAGGGATTGGAGTAGCCTTCCTGTGTCTTCAGAAGTAGGCTTTTGGTGTCCCCAGGGCAAGGGCTTCCTCTGTTTTACAACCAACATACTTTCAGAACAGAAACAACTTACAGATACAAATGGAGTGCATGCCAAACACACACCCATGAACACTGCCATCACAATATGAGTTACCACTGATAAATACTGCTGTACTTTGGATTTTGACTGTTCCCCTCAAAGGACCACCTGTTAAATCTTAATTCCTAGGATGGTACTATTGAGAGGTTGTGGAACCTTGAACAGATGATAACTGGGAGGTCTTTGGAAGATCAAGGATATGCCCTTGAAGGGGAAAATAGGACCCTGGCCTTCTCGTCATCTCCCTGGCCATAACATGACTGCTTTTTTCTCGGCCATGTGCCTCTTCTATGAAGTCCTTACTCACTACAGACCTAAAAGCAATCATGGACTAAACTTCTGAAACAGTGGGCCAAAGATAAACCTTTCCTCTTTGTAAGTTGATTATCTCAGGTATTTGTTATAGTAATGTAAGGATATTCTTATATACACATATGAGTTAATAGTAATACCAATATAAGTTCATGTTACACCATGAAATAATTTAAAGTATATGTTGGAATTATTTTCTAGATACATAATAAAACTCTGACCTTATTAAATAAGAAAAATAAATAAATTAATAGTATGGAGTGCATAATTTACCTTCTTGTAAAACAGACTATTGAGAACATAATATAGTCTATATTTACATATACATAGGAAGGGTATTAATTGCCATTTCACCATTTAAACACACCTAAATTCCTAGAGATTATTGGCTGATTCAACAGTATGATTTATATGTTTCTTCCTTTCTTATGATATTTTTTATCTAGATGGACTAGATAATGAACAGGTAAAGAAGGATAAGAGGATCGACCTATTTATGAAGTAGGTGCCATGGGCCATGAATCATGCTGGGGCTTCAGGATTAATAAATAAAACTACTATATGCAGCTGGTGACATTATTTTATAGCTGAAGAAACAAATGGAAACTCAGAGAATTTAAGATATTCAGGTAATATTGTATCATAGTCAAGAGTCTGACCAGAGTGATGTTCTAGCTCATCTGATCTGAAGCCTGTGCACTGCATACAATCACTTGGAGTGAATTTCATTAGCTTTCAAGATTCTCATCTCCTTTCTTTTTTATTTCTTGCCTAGCTAAGATGAGGTCTTGTTCCATTGCTGCAGTGAACTTATTACTTTAGAATAGAACAAAATAAAATGCCAGAAGTGATTTGCAGAACACAGTCTCTTTGCTTTTCTCCTGGTAATGTATAAGCAGTGGAATCAAATAGGCTCTGCCCTTCTGGGACCAGAGGAAGCACTCAGGGTTTTGCCAAGGACAAGGCAGAAAATTACAGAATCATGTTTGAACAGAGGAGCTGCCATGCCATCCACTGCCATCACAGACTGGGGCTTAGAGGCTTTAATTCATTATGTTCCTTTCTTTCCACATGTGCATCTGCATCCAACTGTCATAGCCCAAAGCCTGCACTAAGACCATCACAGAAGGGTAAGTCATTATGCCCCTCCCCCACCACGTGGTTTAATTTTTAGTAAGTCTCTTATGTGCCCCTTTATAATATTCATATGCACTAGATCTTACATGACCTTTTAGAAAGTATTTTATTCCCATTTCAATGGAATAGGTCTGAACAAAGTGAAGTCTGACCCTCAGGGAATAGGCTAGGTATAGCCAGATGTTTGAGTCATTTTAAGATTACAGTTCCTAGAAAGGATTCCATTATCTATTCTGTCTTTGGAAAGCTTGTTTTCACTTTGAGAAAATGTATTATAAACCAAAGATGAAGGGAACTGGTGGTCTCAATCCTACCTAACAGCCCAAGTCAGTGGCTAAGGGGACAGAATTTGGGGAAGATGTCAAAGAAATGAGAATTATGGTGACTTTGATTCAGACATAAAAGCAGGAGTCTTTTGAGTTAGTTTTTGTATAAGCTGTGAGGTTTTGGTTGATGCTATGGCTTTAATCTTAAATGTTCCTCCAAACCCCATATGATAAAGGCTTTTTGCCAGCATGGTACTATTGGGAGGGAACGTTCATCTGGACAGAATTTAATTTCCTTATCTTGATAGGATCCTCTCCTTAGGCATGAGATGAAAAGTAGATTTACAGTCACTATCATTGAGAAAGTTCTCAGCTCAAACCATTTATAAGAATCGCTCAGGAAGCAGTCACAATGGAGAAACCTTGTTAAGATTCAAAATGGAAAAGGCTACTACTGGCCAGAATTGTAATTGTTGCTGAAAATTCTTGTTTGGTCATGAGCGCCCTCCATCATGTTACCACGCTGCATGAAATTAAACCTGCTCATACACCTCCTCCTGGTACTCTAAGGCAGACCCACAGCTATTTGAGGACAGCTTTACAAGTCGAACCATCTTCCTATAAATGCTGTCATTCTTACCCTATCTGCAGCTTGTCATAAAGACCCTGTGTGCACCATCTGAGTGTGTCTAGTGGTGAAAGCAAGTGCCCAGGGAGATGGCACTGACCATGGTGGAACAGCATAAGCAGGTCTGCATACATTTGGCACACAAGAGATTTTGAAGTTATTCTGCTGATGTCCTCGGGATGTCAGAAAATACACTTAAGAAAGAATGGTAAGATGGCACACAAAATGTTCCCTTGTGTGTTATGCATCTGTGCATTTTCTTAAAGAAACAAAATATATTCAAATACATTATTTTGATAGAAAATGTTAATTTCTGAAAAGCAAAAGAAATTTAAAAATTATAATGTGCAAGTTCTCACCTCTCTGTCTCTTGCAATTCTCCTTTACCCAGAACATTCAAGCATGTAGTTTAAACAAATATTAAAATACAGAATCCAATATTTGGTTTTTCTCCAGAAGGAAATAAAACCAGCATATTGGATAGTGTTGAAGGAACCCTCTTTTCTAATTTTTTACTAGTTACAAGTTCAATTGAAAAGTGTCCACACCTGAAGACCACCTTTTTTTTTTTTTTTCATATTAAACATCTTTATATGCACTTTCAATGAACAGTATATATATATATATTTATATATATTTTTTATCAACCATATTTACTATACCCATTCCCCTTTCCTGCCCCCCACTTCCCCCATGTCGTGTCCAGTGTTTCTCTATTTCTCTTATGTTTCCCATTCCCACCTCCCTTATTCATCAGCATCCACTAATCAGAGAGACCATTCGGCATTTGGTTTTTTGGGATTGGTTTACTTCACTTAGCATAATGCTTTCCAGTTCCATCCATTTGCCTGCAAATGCCATAATTTTATTCTCTTTTATTGCTGAATAATATTCCATTG